>BJBW01002412.1:136388-147675 GCA_004320125.1 Scolopax mira
CCCTTTACCAGCCTGGTTCTTGGAGAAAGGAAGGGTATTTATATTCCCTCAAGCAGGATGATGCTTTACATACAAAATCCTACCACCTGAGCAGAACATGTTACAAGTCACAGTTAAATCATTCACCTGCTGCCAGGTACATTTAACAGCTTAATATACTCATCCTCTCCTATACACCACAGATGAATACAGGAGGCAGGGAATGAATTGCTGTAAGTCCAGTGCATATTGATTTTTCCTGTGCTTCTGGGATAATTGTAAGGAGCTGATGTAATGTCTGCACTAACCTTTCATGGGAAATACTGCAGAACTGGATCCTGATGCTCCCTCGCGGTTGCTGACAATGGGATGCTGGATCCTACTGCCTAACTGAAAAGGTATATAAAAAAATCACAAGCTTATGGCCTGCTAAGGCCATGCCAGAGGGAGAAAGACCAAGTGCCTCCCCACTTAGGAGCCATGGCACCACCACTGGGACAGATCCCGGGTGGGGATGAGCGCTGCAGGCTTTGGGAATCTGGGATAAATATTGTGTCCAACAGCCATCCCTGGTGAGCCTTTGCTCGGGGCAGTGCCCACCCCCAGTGAGCATTTATGCACGGGATTTATATTCTGCTGGTGTAAATAGGCTTTTGTTTAAATAATTCATCTGACTAATGGGTAGGATGGGAGGTGTAAGCACAGGCATCTGGGCCACACTGCATAAATATATATAGACAGGCTTATGTGGAACAAACGGGGTACACTGGGGGTGCAAGGCTGTCGATGCCCTGCTCAGCAGATCCAAAGTCTTCCTGATACAAGGCATAAAAGCCATTCTGATTTGGATTTTTCTATTTGTGTTGCAGTTAGGCAGCTTTATTATTAAAATTACGCCTTTTTTTTGGTAGATTATGAGTTGAGATAGTGGATACCCAGAAAAAGAAGATTCTGAAACGTTTTTTGCATTCCACAATATGTGGTTGGAGACGATTTCCATCTCATTGGGTCTTAATGTGCAAAATGATGCTTTAAACCAATAAACTTCCCTTACATTATCCTTGTGATGAGGGTAAGTTTCCCTTAAGTACCAGCCAGTGCAAAAGGCACATGGCTTTGGAAGCATCTTTCTGATTGTTTCTGTCCCCTGGCATTGCCATACAGGGTCAGCTCAAGTGCTTTACAGTTTGGGGAAGCAGCCATATGGTCATGCTTCCTCCTTATATACATTGTGGCAAGCCTAAATGACAGGCAACACATGAGGAATCAGCAGTGATGTTTACATTTGAACAACAAATACTGAAGTTAGTGCCAGCCAACGGGACTGCAGAAACAGTCGTCTTCAATTTTTATAGCCTTATAATTTGTAAGACAATTTTTATTGCTCTGATTGGAACAGAGATGATGTTTGTAATGCCTGTTTATGCCATTTCAAACTTGAACATAAATCTCATTTTTTAAGGGGATTTTGTGGTTTTCTTGGCTTTATGGATTTTTTTTAAATCCTTCTTTTATGCATTCTGCGAAATTAAACCAAAATAAACCCGAGGAAAAAAGTGATTCTTTAAAACAAATTTATTATTTTATCCCTTCTTTGGACAGGAATTTTCATCAGGAGACAAGGATAGAACATTCTATTCAGCCTTCGCCTGCTGATTTACACTGCCATCATTACAAAACCCATAATGATGTCCAATAACTAGGAACAGGAACTGTAAGGAAAGGCTTTGTAACATAACGCCGCTCCTCTTTTTCTCCAACAGCTTTGTTGGTGGTCTAGACGTAATTCCAAAACGTGTTAGATGGTTCTCGGAGAGAAGCATGCAGCTTCTTTTGTTTTAAGAGAAGTCCAGGCTTAAGATGGCATCGTGGAAGCTTCTGCCGTGGCTCTGAAGTGCACTGAGTTTACTGTGGAAAGCTGCAGATTAAGGAATGATAACCGTTACTTTTCCTACAAAGTATACCTTGGATTCTGGTGGGATAGCTTATAGGGGATGCTTCTGACCATTGTGGGATTCTGCCTTAAGTGTTAAGGGTAACATTTAAGATTAGAGAGTGTATACATAGCAGTGTGTGCGTCCAGGTCTGATTTATTGCTAAAAGAAATCAAAGATATTTGATAAACCCATCAGTGGTTTACTGTGAATATGGGTTGATGTCAGCAGTTTTGTTCAACTGGTTCAAGTACTTTGAAAAGGTAGCAAGTACTATCTAGCTGTGTATCTGATATTAAAATATGAGGCTTTTATTGCAAGGTAAGAAGTAAGAATCGTTTGTTTCTTGAAATTCAACGTGACAGTATCATTCAAAAGGCCTCATTCTGAGCCTTGCTGTGATAGTAGAGTACAGCGGCATCAAAGAATAAGCCTTTGCCAGCAGCAACCGCAGAGCAGCAGGTGAGATGTGACTGCTTTTCCCCATGTTTATACATAGAAAATGACTGTGGTAACCCTGTGGTATCTGCTAGCAAATACTGACTTGCTAATGTTTCCCAGTATAAGCAAGTGGTTGATGTTTTATCAGCATTACCAAAGCTGCTTTTTAATTTTTTTTTTTTAAAATCTCATTATTTTCAGCTGTTCATTATTACTGTAGTATGTTGTTTATGGAGGTTATTTCCATGTGGGTACCCAGAGTTGTGTGTTGTATGAGGGAAAATTGGTCGTTTTGCCTATGTAAGAGTGTGTGTGTAGTACTTGGGCTTGTTTTGGGTTTTTTTCAGATTAAGATTTCTCCCACTGCAAAAAGGGATGTTGGCATACAGGCTTGACCACAAGTGAATTGCAGTTGTTAAAAGTTTAGACGAAAAAATTACATTTGCAATAAAAAACCCCAAAATCTTAAATGGAAAATCTAGGCAAAATTGTTTATGCAAAGTAAGTCTTTTGTCCCTGGCTCCCTATTCTAAGGACCTCTAGCAAATTCTCTGTGACTACTTTGGGGCAAGTAAGATCAGAATCTAGCCCCTTTGTGACGGGTATCTTTTGATTCACTAGACAATGCAAAAGACACATCAATATCAAGTTGTTTTAGCAACTAATATTTGACAATTTTAAAAAGTTTTCTTTTAGGCTCAGTTTTATGTAAAGCTGTTTACATTAAAGTGACATCCAATTAAAGTGTATCATGTAACCCACATCACAGTTCAGCACACATTTTCTGTTTTAACTGACATATGGCCCTATTTATAAAAATAAAAATCATCATGTTTTGATGATATGTTCACATAATTTATGTGGAAAAGCAGGGGGAGAGAAGCAGGGAGAGGGATGCTTTTACTGTGTAAAGCTATTATTTTCTGTGATTCATTAAATGTCTTTTAACCCATGTGCACAGGCAAATCCCCCCTCTCTCAGTTCCTGCCCAGCCCCCATCCCATTGTCCATGCTGGACAAAGGGACTTAATATCTTTTATAGGCAGAGATGGTAGATAGGCATAAGCACTTTGTACAGTATCATCCTATACCTGGACATTTTTACAGGAAGGGATTCTTTAGCATTCTGTAGAGGAGATAAATTAGTTAACCTAAAAACAAGTTGGTGGACAGCAGAGTTAATTAAGCCTGTTTTCCTTTGGTTGCCTCAAGGCTGAGTGCCTGTGAGGATTCTCTGATGTCTAGTAAAAAGTCTCCTATTGAGGTCTTTTCTTCAATCTCTCCCCTACTCAGCTGCCAACTTTCCAAAAAATCGTAGGAACTTAATATCTTTGCAATCAACAATCGTCTGTCAAATTTGCCTGGAATTTTCTCTCTATACAGAAGTCTTTATCTCTTGCAAACCTAGGCAGGTTGCTTTCAATAGGGTAACCAATTGGTAAGGAAAATGGTTCTTTTCATAAAATGGCCATGAATTACAGACATGTCAGCACAAACTTGGGTATCTCAAGTCATCTACAGCTGAGGCTGGAGGTTTGGTATTTCTGTCCACACTCTGAGCCTCACTGACTCTGCAAAAAAGAGTAAGACTCTAAGACAACTTTAATCTACTTAAAGCAGAACCATTGCAAAGCATTATTTAAAACTATATCTTTACATTTTTCCCTTTAAACAATTGCATTTAACCTCTCAGGTCTTAATTTTTTTCATGTAGCAGCACATCAGTAGAAGAAAAAGCTCTGTTAGTGCACACCACCACCATATGTCAAGGAATCAGCCAGTAAGTATGCATTGAAACCAAATTAATTCCTGGCTTTCCCACATACATTGGAAGGTAGAATTTACTTTAAACCATAAGCAACAGAGCTACAGTGAATCTTTTGTTTATCCACTATTTTGGGACTAAACATTGGGGATTATTGTTCAAATGGTCACTGTTGTTGCTCATCAGAGTGCAAGACATGTTGATGGTAGTTGGATTGTATAAATCAGTATGCCATTTTCTCCTTGCCAAGGTAAACTAGGCTGTACACCTAGACTGGAAACTGATTATTTATAGCATGAGACTGACAAATGAAACCTTCAGCCTGTACAATTTTGGTCAGTAGATGTTTGGCCACTGTCACAGATGGGGAATTGAGTCATGCCCTCTGTGAGTGGACTCTTTAATGTATACTACGAAAACCTCCAAACAGATGTCACCCAGACATTAAATTTAGACCATGTTGTTTCTCAGTGCATGTGGCCATGAAGCCTCACCAGCATTTCTTATTTGTTGGAGCAAGGACAGAGTTTTGTCAGTTGTAAGGTTGTATTATACTGTAATCACCTCCATTTTCTGCTTTCAAATGACTTTTCAGAGTCACCAGTCTTGACTTAACTTAATGCAAAAAAGAAAAAAAGCCCACTTCCTCATTTGCCTCTAACAATGGAAAAACCTAATAAACTTGCCATTTACCATCGAAAGTCCAGTGGGAACTAAACTGCTGATGATAATATTAAATCCTGAGAAATGTAAAAGTTCCAATCAAATATGGCAACCTCTGGCAGAACCTTTTTTTTCTAATGAAGTACGTGCATTATGCGTAGCTGGATGGTGATCCTAATCAGGGTACTGAGATCAGTGCACTCTGGTTTTGATCATTATTACCAAGATTAAATAGGCTTAGAGCCAAGACGTCGCTGTATAATAACCTAGGAGTTGAGGAGGAGGGAGAGGGTGATGGATTATTTATTGGTTGGATAAATGGGGCTAGCAGTTATTGAGTGTAACAGAGACTTATTTTCCTGAAGTCAATGACCATTTAAACAATGGAGCTTATGAATGAAGAATGTCTGTCAATTTAAAAAGTAGAAACAATATCGTAAGTGAAGGAGAAGGCCAAAATCAGGCCCTCTGACCCTGGAGTAGTTTTCAATTTGCAGATTTCTAAAAAGCAGTTGAGTAGAATTGCAGACTTTTGGATAGCAAATATATGTCCACTAGTAATCAGCTTTTTGTAATTGTGTTTTACGGCAGTCTTGCAGATAGCTAACCTTAACACTTTGCAGACCACAGATGGAAATCCCCAGTCTTCTTTCTTAGATAGCTGTACACTTGTGTGTAGGAGTTATTCAGCAGTAAGAAAAAGAATTATTTTCCAACTTTTAAGAACAGAGAAATCCATTACATATGCTCATAAGCTTCGCTTTCACCAAGATCATTAAATACAAATAGACATTCCCTTCTCAGCACAGAATTGTGCTGTTTCCCATCAACTCATCACCTCAGAGAGGCATTCAGGTTCCCTGAGTAGGTAAAGAAAAGCTGGAATTGTGACGTCTGCTTCTGTTCTGTAATTTGATTCCTAGAGTTTTGGCAGTTTCTTTAAGGAAAATAATTTTACAGGGTTGGGGTTTTGGAGCTTTTTTGGTTTGTTTGGTTTTTAATTAAAAAAATCTGAAGCTTTCATCAGAGAGATTTCTGTATCCATCCAAAGGAGAAAAAAAAGCCCACAAAACTACCCTAAAAATTGTTCTAATAAAAATTAAGGAACAGTTAGAAGGAACAGAGGTTAATCTTCTTAAGATTCTGGCTTACTCTGATGTAGAAGTTAACAAAAGCTAATGGGAATGTCATGTGTTACTTGGGGATAGTCTAAAACATGCACATACAACATGCACATGGGAAATCTAATAGTTGGCTTTAAAGTGCTCTTAGCAGACTGTTTCACTTTGTTTCGAAAGCACAGTTAGTGGTCAGTGCTCTCAGGATATCCTGCACAAATTCTAAGTTACTGTTATTTCTCTGCTCTTTTGCATGTGGGGTTGCTCACTGATTTCACCTGACCCAGTCTTGAAGCAATTATTTTGATAATTAATTGGAACCTAGCCTTAGTGCTGTGCTCAGGGGGTCAATAACAAAAGGAACATGTTCATCCTGACAGGGAAGACATTGTCATTTCTGTGCTCCCAAAAATCTGTTAGGAAACAACCGGTGTCAGAGAGTGCTAAGAAAGAGAACAGATTTTTTTCTTGAAAGCAAAGTATTTCAAGTTGTATGAAATATACAGTGAGCTTGAGTCAAGAGAGAAATAGTGTCTGAGGAAGAGCACTGATTTTTTTCAGAGGTGTGAAGTGCTCAGCACCTTTAAAAACAGCCTACTTGTAAAGGTGTTTAAATAAGGATTTAGGTGAAAAAATTGGCCCAGTTTCAGTTGAAATTAATGATTCACTGCAAGCAATGTTAAATAGAAACATCAGGATTTTCAGAATGCCAGAACAAAAATAAAAACATAAAATGCAGTTACCTGAAAGTTTCAAAAAATGCGTTGCAGGTGAAGTTTGGATGATGCAGTCTGTGAGAGTCTGAGCATGTTTTTAGCACAACTAATTCTATTCTCTGTTGAAAGGTTATTTGCCAAGTTTAATAAACCTTTCATTTGCTGCTGAGACTAGAGTTGCTCAGAGGGCATTTCCATCTGCCCCTCTGATGTAAGGGAGCTACAGATTACCTTACGATGGTTTGAACTATATATAATTACCTCCCATTTCTATGTGCCTGGTCTGTCCTGGGTTTCTGATGTTCTGAAGAGCACATGTTGTGCTCAGTTTCATAAGAATGTGTTCTTGCTTGACATTGGTAAATTCTCTAGTGGAGACTCTGATTAAGAACTGAAGTTACCCAGAGGAGGATGAGTCATGTTCTCCTGTCTAATTTACATGTCCACATCTGACTTTGTCCCTTTTTTCTCTTCTTTAACAATCATGAACTAATGATTTAGTCTAAGGCATCTACCGCACCTGCCCCGTTAAAAGTTTCCATTTGGCATTTTACTCCAGATCTCAAAGGACTTGTTTCCTGTTCCAGAACAATTTTGAGTTCTTCTGGTCAATGGGAAACACCTGCCCACCTGAAACTGAGGAAAATCTCTATAAGAGAGCTTTTTCCACAGTGTAGTACTTCAGCCAGTCATTCTGGGAGAGAAACAGTATTGTAGTGGTATCTTTGGTTATCAGGAGGATCCTAAAAGGCTGATAATAGATAGTAAAAGCTTTAGCCTGAACAAGGTTATGAAATAAACACAGAGAAACTCATCTTTAGTTTCTCTGCCTGGCAGTGCAATTTGATTTTTGTCTGTCATTTGTCTCTGACCATCCTAAATATATAGTTTGGATACAGCTGTGCTACTGTTTGGTGTTGGCAAGAAGGCTGCAAGCCAGCTTTCATGGCCAATGCGCTTGGAGCACTATGTTTTTAATCATATATTTTGAGTCATCTACACTGCAAAACTGAACTTGGGTTAACCCTGTGGTGGACAAAGAAGATTGTGGTTGAACTTGTGACATAAATAGTTTTCAGGCCTTACATTAACAAATAGGTACAAGCCAAGTGGAGCTTGCAATGTTCTGCTCCCATGCAGACAAGTCTTGTTTGTCAGAGGAATTCACAGTTGTGAATTGAGGTTAGTGAATTTATGGGAAAGGAATTAAGGTGGTCATAAAACAGGACTTAACTGTACTTACTCATCTGCAACAGTGCAAGCACACTGCTTCTGTTTTTTCTGCTGGAATCAAGTTTAGTGAACTCACTTTAATAACCTGGCCAGATTGAGAGGTTAAATACATATACCTGCAGAGCTGCTGAACTCCAAGAGCTTGGGGGATTTTTCAGCCTAGATGGGACCCTTAGGCTATCCAAGACTGCTACAACTGGCTGTTAAGACACCAACGTTACTAGGTAACCTGGTAAAATGTACCACAACCATTCCCTGAAGAAGAAGAGGTGGAAACATGCTGAACATATTAGAAGGCTTGTCTGACAGTGAGTCTTTGCTGAATGCTATATCAAAAACCGAATACAGCTTTTAAATCTGGAACACATGGCCTCTGTCTTGATGTTATGCAGGCTGACACTTGAACAGCATCAACAAGGCTGAGTCTACATTACTTTTTGTTTAATAAATATATATCATACATAGAAAATCAAAAGCAAAAATCAAAAGGATTTCCAGAGATTTGTAGTACATTATTGTCTTCAGAACAAACTTTAAAAATGGGTATGAATTTCCTTTCAATGGGCAGAGATTGAAAGATAGGCCCCTGACTTAGCATTGTTGATCTTTTTGAGCCATGCTGCATGTGCCAAGAGGCCCTTTTTTTAAGTTGCCTCTTTTTTATACCATTTAATGCATGAGACTTTTCACTCATTGAGGTGAGCAGCATCACTGAGGTAAGCAGCATAGCTTTAAGGCTGTGGTGACCAACTGAGCACTGCATAATGTACCATCTTCCTGCACCTTGGCTGCAGGATTGGGGTAGATGGCCTGGTCCCTGTGTGCTCAGTAGGCAGATTCCATGAGGAATGTTGAATGTTCTCCATTCCCACGGACTCTGATAGGAACTTGAGGCTTTTGGCACTTTCCATCAGCCCAACAGAGTTCATGAAGGATCACATCCAATGAGCATATTGATTTCCGTTGGTGTTTGTCACCCAGCTCAGTAGTGAGTGCCATCCCCGTAACCACAGGTATGCCAAGAGTGGATCAAGGCATGCGGAGGAAAAGCCATTTGGAAAAAATAATTTTAAGAACAGCCTTTCATAACAGCTCTGGATTCAGGACCTTAACAACTTCATAAAAGCTTGTTCCTGGTGTTGTAAAACTCTAATACACAAGTTTGTTCTGCATAAGAACACGGCTGTAAGTTTTTAGCTCCAGATGCCAAAGAGTGAGCCCAGCCTGTTTAAAATGTGTTAAGCTGCAACATGCTGCATACCTTAATAGCAGTTTTCTACTTTTTACCTTTTCTGCTTGGGGCTCTGCTAGTGCCAGTCACTTACATACCCCTTTACCTTGGTTCACTAGAGGAGATGAGGCTGCCAAGCCAGCTATTTACCTTGGGAGCACACGTTCTTATCCTGTAACATTTCATCAGTCACAGCTAAAGAAAAGATTTATGGATTTTGTAACACTAAGATTATTTAAGTCACTTGTTAGCCAAAAATAATGTAAAGACATACAGTGCTTGTTTCAAAAAAGTTTGTAATTAGGAACCCGTACTTTGCTCTGATTTACAATGTAAGCTTGGTATCCAATTAGCAATAATAGTGTTCTTTTAACTAAAACACATATCCTTCCAAAATTATGCAGACTTTCCAATTACTGTGCTATGATGAAATTATAGCTAGAGACTCATAAAGTTGTGGATAGTTTATAAATGCAATATATTCTTAACTACCTTGCTGTACAGTATATACTAGCAGGGCTCATATGTTCTCTGTGTTATGGAGGCTTGTTAAAAAGCACGTATAAGATTATTGAAAAAGTATGTCAAATAATATTTATGTACTTACTACCATTGTGATAGGCTGTTACTGGTCTTTCTGATTAACACTTCTGGGCAGATAGAGCGTGATCGTGTGACTCAATCTCTAAAATTCAAGGAACAGTTTAGAAACTTCTCTTCAAGTTAAACCCTTGATGGTTACCATTTGATTTGTTTTTTACCTTGTCATTATGGTATCCCCTTTATTTTGCGTCAAATGAGAAAAAACTTTTTTTGTTTTAAAAGCCAATTTGTAGAGAAATGAATTGCAGCACCTCACAAGCTCGTATCTAGCATCTTCCTTTTGCTTTTCTTGTAGCCAAAGACAGAGCTGCAGCCATTTTTGCTGGTGTGGGAACAGTCTGATAATCAGCAACGATGAAATGTTGTCACATAGTTAAAATCAGAGCTAAGAGAAGAAGTTTCTGAACTGAAGAACAACCTTTAATTGCTGTCCAGGCAATGGGAGAGGTCAGAGGGGAGCTCTTTACTCTGCTCATAGCAATTCCTTTCCAGCCGTGACATTCTGGCACTTTTGCAGAGGGTTAGTGATGAGAAAAATGTGTCTTTTACAGGAATGGGTGAATGACTAAGGCCTGTTCAGCACTGTGAAAGTGTTGGTAACACTTAATAAGATGACTAAGCAGACTGCTCCAGAGCTTTTGGAATTTATTTATTATTATTATTTATTACTCAGAGTTCGCTGAGGACTGTTAGTCCCAGAAGGAAACTTCTCTTCAGCATGCAGAAGAATGCTGGGGAAAATGGTACAGATAAAGAGACTAACAGGAGAGTGGTACATTCTATTATCTGCAAGAATTATGGCCTGTTTGTATATTAGGTTGCATTATTAGACTAATTTGGTTTTGCTATTACTGTTCATTAAACATTATTTCAACTTTGCCAAAACCTTGTGAGCTCTTTAAGGTGGAAGTGAACAAGGAGAGGATTCAGTGGGGATGACTCAGGCTCTTGGCCTCCTCAGTCATAGAATCATAGAATCGTTTGAGTTGGAAGGGACCTTAAGGATCATTGAGTTCCAACCCCCCTGCCATGGTCAGAGACACCTCTCGCTAGAGCAGGTTGGTCAAAGCCCCATCCAGACTGGCCTTGAACACTTCCAGGGATGGGGCATCCATGACTTCCCCAGGCAACCTGTTCCAGTGCCTCACCACCCTCACTATAAAGAATTTCTTTCTGGTGTCTAATCTAAATCTCCCCTCTTCCAATTTAAAAACATTGCTTCTTGTCCTGTCGCTGCACTTCCTTGTGAACAATCCCTCTCCGGCTTTTCTGTAGCTCCCTTCAGATATTGACAGGCTGTTATAAGGTCTCTCCGAAGCTTTCTCTTCTCCAGGGTGAATAACCCCAGCTCTCTCAGCCGGTCTTCATAGGCGAGGTGCTCCATCCCTCTGATCATCCTCGTAGCCCTCCACTGGACCTGTTCTTGTCCTTATCCTTGAGGACTCCAAAGTTGGACACAGTCCTCCAGGTAGGGTCTCACGATGCAGAGTAGAGGGGCAGAATCACCTCCCAAGACCTGCTGGCCATACTTCTTTTGATGCAGCCCAGGATATGGTTGGCTTTCTGGGCTGCCAGTGCACACTGCCGGCTCATGTCGAGCTTCT
>BJBW01002413.1:0-148296 GCA_004320125.1 Scolopax mira
ATGCCAGCTGCCCTGCAGATGTCTCTAGTACCATAGGAAGAAATACCTTCTTAGGAAAGAATTCTTTGGTGTGAGGGTGGTGAGAGCCTGGCCCAGGTTGCCCAGAGAAGCTGTGGCTGCCCCATCCCTGGAGGGGTTCAGGGGCAGGTTGGAGGGGGCTTGGAGCAACCTGGTGTGGTGGGAATTCTCCCTGCCCAGGTCAGGGACTGGATGGGCTTTACGGTCCCTTCCCACCCAAAGTATTCTATGATTCTGTACTTATTAGAAGGTTCTGAGTCTGTGTTTGGACGAGAGATACCGTGTCTCACAAATCGTCTTCGTCTCCCGTGTCTGGGTAAAGGCTTGTGACCTGAGCGGTGCTGCTAACACAGGGGTGTGTTAGCTTTTGCTGAGTGGGGCTTGCACAGCCCCAAGGTCTTCTCTGCTCCTCACCCTGCCCCACCAGCAGGGGCCCAGCCCCGGGCACAGGGCACCCCGCTCAGCAGTGCCAGCTGGGAAGGGGACGCTGGGGCCATGGCGTTCCTCTGCCCCAGCCACCGTTGGGCGTGATGGAGCCTGGCTCTGCTGGGGGGTGAACGCCTGCGGTGGGGAGGACGGAAGGAGCTTTGCTTTACCTGCTAAACTGCCTCTGTCTCACCCCACCTGTTTTGGCACTTTTACCCTTCTGGTTCTCTCCCATCCTGTTGTGGGGAGCGAGCGAGGGACTGGGGGGGCTGCGCTGCCCACTGGGGTGACCCCCAACTCCTACCTCCCAGTGCAGCAGGTCCAGAGCACTGTGTGCTGGCCCCACTCCGTGTTCGTTCATGTCTATTTCTGCTGTAATCTCATTGCCAGGCAGACACACAGGCTGCCTTTATGGCTACTATTGTTGATGATACAGAAATGCACTTGCAGCTTGGGTTTAAGTTAGACAAACAGTGTGAGAAAACAGACAGGAAATATTTCAGATCTCTTTTACACATCATGGATTTCATGGTATGCATCCTGCTTTCCTCAGTCTGCAAACGAACTGTTTATAAAGATAATTCAACTAACATACAGATGACTGATTAATTTTCATGCTGCAGTCACACTACTGAAAATTCTATTGAAATACTTACAAGTTTCCTTTACGTTCTCAAATATTGTTGCTCAGTGCTCATTGCTACAGTATTCCTGTGCTTTAAGATTCTTTGAGAAGTTCATTTAATAAATTCTGCTGTTGCAATTTTCTTTGGTTGAACGCACAGAAATACTTAAAAGCAATACGAAACTAAACGGAACCAAACAGCTCATTAAGAACTAATATCTAAATGCCTCAGCTTGGGCTGATGGGATTTATGCCATATCCTGCCAATCACCCCGTGGGGTTGGAGCCTAATTGTCCATCCCTTCCAGAGTGATGCTGTTATTTGCTGTGCTGAGCACCTGCCAGGGCCTCCAGGCAGCTTTCTGCAGCCGGACAACAGAGAAAGCAGATGACTTTCCCCTTACAAATCTTGGTTTTGCTGTAGCCAGGAGGCAGCTAAACCCTCTGGCTGCACAAAAAAAAAAAAAAAAAAAAGACAACTTAAGAATAATTGTGCTTCTTTTAACGTAGCATATTTTATTCAAGAACGGGTATTTTTGCTGAAGGATTTTATTTGGGGACATTACTTGGAGGAAACCAGTAAAGGTCATTTTTTTCCCAGATTTTCATAGCCCTGCATTAATAGACTTGAAACCTTGTTCAAGAAGAAGGTGTTTCAGCAGAACCCACCTGGACAGTTTGAATTTGTTAGTGTTGTGGCTGGTTTTACTGGGAGAGAGGTGAAAGGTGGTGGCTTTCATGAGATTTCCTGGGCTGCCCAAGCCTTAGCACCACTGGGAGGCAGCACAGGTAACAGCTCTAAGGGAAGAAAACTAGATGAGCCCTTCAGTTAAAAGAAATAATCTTTTACTGTTTTCTTGGACTTAAGTAAAATTAGTTCCTGTTTATGCCAATGTGCAATGTGAGTGAAGTCCTCAGGCTTTCTCAGATCATTGACTTCTCTCCAGGCAGTAGCTAAACCTTCAAGTCCAAGAACTTCTCTAAGAGGTGTTGGTCTTGAATGGCCGAGATAGAAGATAGAGAAAAGGCTCGTTTTCCAATGATGCAGAAAACCAAACATTAAAAACTGTAGAGTACACTAACAAAGATTAGTATTTCTGTCTCAGGCTTTTTACCTGAAGACCTCCATGTGCCTTGGAAACTCCCCAGAGCCTCTTTTAATACTGTCTTAATTCATAGACACAAACTGAAGGCACAGAAATGGTGAAGGTCATTGCTCCTGTTGAGAGAGGGAGATTGAACCTCTCTCTTTACAACAGGAAAAAAGGTGGTGGGGCTCAAATTTCTTGACATACCCCCTTGAAGTAGTTTGCATGTTATTAATTGTATGCTTCTCACATTATAAAGGGTCTAAAAGGTCATCGTTTGGGGATCTGCTGCTGCTCCTCCTGAAACTTGAGGCCTGATGAGGTGGAGCTGAGGCTCTGCCATGAGAATACAAAGACTGTGGAAAAGATCCATTTTGACTGACCTGCCTTGAATTCTAAAAAAGCAAATTCCCGAGGTCGTCTGAATTTGAGGTAAGGAAACCAATTCTCCTTCATAAAGATGACATTTAAAAAGTTGGGATAGCCCTAATAATGTATTGCATTATTTATATAAACTGACATACACTGGGAGGAGGGTTGGATTATCTAATTAGCCTCTCCTAGCTTCAACTTTAATTATTTTCCCCATCAGTCTATACATTTCTCACAGAAGAAGTAGCAATATATTCTGCATCTGTTAGTAGGCTGCTGGTACTGACAAAGTGGGAAACGGCATTTCTAAAGGGTTAATTTAATGCTCTGAACATGGAGTGTGTGTGTGCATGCAGAATCTCAGTGTGCCAGAGATCCACCAAAAGCGTGGATGGAAAAGGCTCTAGCATTTCTAATTACTGGATCTGTAACAGCTACAGCTTAAGATGAGAAATCAGATAAGGGGCACACAAGACTTGTAGAGAATCCCAGCAGATAAATCAAGGCACACGTGACTCCCTGAATATTTCCATGGACCTAACCTGGACTTTTCGGTATGAGAACACCCCTTGTCCCGCAGGAGCGAGCAGCAGAGTCACCAGTACTTGCCAATGCTGCTTGCTTTGCCCTCCGGGTGGTGGTGAAATCCAAATCCTTCAGCAGGTCCCTGTTTGCCTCCCAGCTCTTGGCCAGGACTTCCCTGCAGGTGCTTGGTGGCAGTTTCAGTGCAGCTCCCCTGGCTCCATCATGGTGCTGCACATCGTGTCGTTTCCTTGGCAGCACGTTCGGAGCTGGCTTTATCAGCACGTGGGGCGCTGAGTGTGTGTGCTCTGTGACGAGCTGGTGTGTCCTCAGCACCCTTACTCGTGGGGTGTCTGTCTGCAGGGCTCCCTCACAGCACCTCCTCGGTTGCTGCTGACTAACTGCCTAACCTAACTGCCTGGTAGGAAGGGGCAGTTCTGTTATACAAAAGCTCTTACAATCAAGAATTTGAGTGGTTGCAAATAGGTTGTAAAAGTCAGTTGAATTGCTTTTGATAAGAAAATAAATATCAGATACTAAAATGTATATAAATCTCTGAGTTCTGTCAATGGGGATCTGAGGTAACAGTACATGGGTGATTGCATTTAGCTTTCATGTTGGTGTACTTATAAAGTAGAACTTTTAAGCGTCCCTCTCCTTTGTGGTTTGCCCTTAATGCTATTGTATTTTAACAAAATGAAAGAGATAAGGAAGACAAAGCAGATACATATGTCTGTAAGGTGTGGAAGAGAGAGCTTTTTCTCTAGGTGAACTCGTTTGGCTCCTGGGCTTTGGTAAGTAGATTGCACAGCAAACGCCCTCAGGTTTTTTGCTCCTACCAGCACCCAGCCCAAGGGACGAGGCCGGTGTGCTGCAGTGATTTTCCACCCCTCAGGCTCAGGTACCTGTCCCAGTGCAGGTCCTGAGCACAAACAAAAGTGTGAGCTCCTGCCCTGACCCAGGGCTGTGAGACTGGTTGTGAAGGACACCCAGGCCCCTCAGGCTGTCTGACCAGTACGGATGCTTGTGTGAGAGGGGTTTTCCTCTGGGTCTAGGACAAACACAACTGGGGCAGAAGGATAACAGTCCCACGGAATTAAGCAAAGCAGTGGTGGTTTGTACCAGTTGCTAATTTGGCCCATGATGTCACTCTTTTGCATGTGTCAAAATTTTGCATTTTTTTTTTTTGCCGTAGGAAAAGCCAGACTTCTGCTTCTAAAACCTCCCGGGAACAGGAGAAGGGCTTGTCACGACTTGGATGAACCTCTCCAAAGCTACCATGCTGACACTTCACACTTGGAATGGGAGAACCCTACAGAGACAGTAGGAGAAGTGATTGCCATCTACAAGACAGACACTGATTTGGAAACCCAAAGTACAGGGTGAGATCTCCAGCCCAAGGCAGTGATATGCATGCCTGGCTTGGAATTCCCATGGGACGGGTTTTGCTGGTTACTGTCTGGGGCAGGAGTGCCAGAGGAGAGGCCATTCAGACAGGTTGAGCTCCATCCCAGAATTTCCCAGCAATGCAACCTCTTACCATTGGTCAAGTTCAAACAGTGCAAATTTCCCCAGGGATAATTCTGTACAAAGTGAGCCACACAGGTAATGATCTGGAAACTTCTGCCAGACCTAAATCCCCGCGTCCGTCTTCTCACGGGCAGGGCTTCACAACTGGAGCTGACCTCTCTCTGCCTTCCTCAGAGCTGGTTGCTTTTGGCTGTATAAACGTTGTTTATTGTTGAATTCCCAACAGCGAAAGGCAACTTTCACTGCAGATCACTGGTGTGTGGTGTCCCGGGTGTTGCAGCCCAGCTCCAGCACGGGGAGGAGGGGGAACTGTTGCTCAGCTTTTCTGCATTGGCAGAAACACTGCTCGGGGACATTGAGGTAACCTGGAATTGCCTAGGTCTTGCTATTGCTGATAATCAGACATGAGATGCCTAAAACTGAGCGCTGAGGGGGTTAGTGAACATAGAAAACATTGGCTCTGGATTTTCCCTGTGAGAATGGCAGCCAAAAATACCATTGCAGTGTCCCAGGCTTGGAATCCTACCCTCGGCAGGCACATCTCAAGCTTATACAGAGTGTACCACCATGCCCATGTGTCAGCGCGGCACTGTGCCAGTTCTCAAGGTGGTACACCAGCTTTATTAGGACATATATGCTAAGAAAAGACATATTTAGTAGGACAGCCTTCCTAATGCTGTAAGTACCAAATCTTCAGCCAAAAGTCCCTTTTATAGAAAGCTGCAGGCCTGCTGACATGGGATCGTGTTTGTCAGTTTTCTTATCCCCAAGTAGCCCAACCTATAATGGGCTGGGAGGGGTTTAAAGAGCTTGTGTTAGAGCAAATAGGGGGAAAAAAAAAAAAAAAGGAGGATAGGGGGATTGAAAAGACAGGTGGCCTACAAAATCTATTAATAGTAAAACAAGAGGCAACAGAACATGGTTGCTTAAAATCATAGCCTTGGGGCACAGCCTTCTAAGGTCTGACAATGGCACATAATGACTTTGGGGCAGGATTTATCACAGCAGCTGAATAACTATCTCCCTATATACAAGTGATGCATTTTCCATAAAATGCAGGAGACCAACAGAGTTTTTTAAAAAATACTGGCTTGAGCATGGTGTTTTTTCAGTCTTTAAGTGTATGCTTGCCCCCAGGACCTCATCTAGATCCATGCGGAACATAATGTTTTCTGTCGTGTGTGACTTGGCTATTAAAATTGGCAAAAGCAGGGTCCCCGTTTCTCAGTGGTTGCTCGTAACGAGTGGGTTGCCTGCCTCTGTGCTGCACGCCCATGAAAAATCAAAGGGAATTGATAAGAAAAAAGCCCTGCTGTTCCGACAGAAGGTGAAGCCGGCCTGTTAGTGAGTGCATGACAGTCAGTGACAGAATTTCCACCTCCTCTCTTTGGAAGGTGTTGGCTGGTGCTGTGCACCGGCTGCTGTAGCTGGGCAGAAGTGATGGACATGGACAGTCGTGAGGATGTCCTCTGCCACAGGCCCTTTCCTGCACGGGGATAGATGCATCTTCCTGCCTGCAGCAGACACTGGAAGAGTTGGGGGCCTGTCTGCTGAGCTGCCTCTTTCACCTGTTATCTAAGTCAGGCTATGGATCTTCTGCAGCTAAAAATGTAGAAACGAGCTGTCTGGTCTAGGAGTAGAAACGCCTTTCATGTGGAAATTCAAAGGGAGATAACTGAGCATCAGGCTGACTACTAGAAGGGCAAGAGCATCAAACAACATCTTCTGATCTTTTTTTCAGTCTTATCACGCATTCAGGATGATAATTGAGCAGACAATTTGTGACACTGTCCATATGTGACACTTTACAGAGAAATAAAACTGTTCCAGAATCTAAAACATGAATCCTTCCATCGGCTCTTGGACAGACAAGAGAAGAGGAACCTCTTCTTATTTTGATGTAAATCAAGACCCAAGCCAGCACGGCTTAGAACCAAAAATGCTGGAATGGATTCTTTTAAAGGTCACTCCAAAGGTCACAGAGTGGCCCATCATGCTGGGACTGAATAGCTTTATAGATGCAGAGAGAACCATTGTAGGACTTCTCTGTCAAAGAGCTACACAGAACTACGAAAGCTGGTAGAAAAGGTAATTAAAAGAAGAGTTGAGAAGGACAGGGTGGCCGTTGACTGAAGCAAGGATTCACTTAGAGTGGCAACAAATGGAATGGCTCTTTGTGGAGAGGAGAGGCAGGTGACAGCGGTCTCACCAGGTTAGAAAGGGCTCCATCTGGGAACCACCCTCTATCAGGTCCAGCTTCGTAGTCAAATTGGCAGAAGTGGTGACATCAGTAGACACTTGGGCAAATATGGAATGGCAGGAAAGAGTCAATGGCATTTGGAGTGGGAATTGCTTCCATGTGTCTGCTCTGTCACTCTGAAAAAGTTACCAAGTGTGTGGAGAGCAGTGAGCTGCCTGGCAGAGACGGGGTTCAGGAGAACTTCCAGATAGTGACAGGTGAAAAAGGAAGCTCCTTCCATGGGCCAATAATCAATTATGGAATAAAAGGCAAAAGATGATCAGTCTTTGCGATATAGAAAGATGACAAGCAGAGCTTCGTGGGGATCTGTGCTGCAACCCAGCACTAGGTATACTTGTGTATGGTTTGTTCAAGGTCACGAAGGGAAAGTTTTACTGGCAATTATTAAATTATTGAAGATAATTAAAAAAAAAAGCCAGCTGGGAGGAGTTGCACAATGATTTCATGCTACTGAATGAGTGGGCAGTAGCACAGCAAGATGACATTTAGTATGGATAAATGCAGAGTAACACAGAGCCAGCCCCAGTACAAAACCTCAGTGCTGTGCTCTGCCCTGCGTACCCAGGTTCCTACCCTTGCTGTGGGTAGGTTATGGAGACATCCACTAACACCTGGAGCTGTCAAACCACCCCAAACCAGCCCTCCCGAGCAGGCAGCTTCAGACTGACTAGGAAGGAAACAGCAAACTGAGCAGAACACACTAAAATGGCACAGTATAAATCATTTCAGAGCCGTCACCTCGCTCTTCTGCTCCCAGAATCCTGGAAACTAAAGGCCAAACAGATGTAGCAGACTGAGAAGGTGTGAGAGGGCCATGGGGAGGAGCAAAGGCTAAGAAAAGCTTGAGCACTTGGAGGGACGAGGTGTGCTATAGCTCTGCAGCCCAGAAAGGAGCTGAGAGGGGGGGTTAGGAGCCAGAAAAAGCATCAGTCTCGGGAGAAGCTGAACAGCTGATGATTGTTCCCTATTAATTACCATATAAGAAACAGGAGAAATAAAATTAAACAGTTAAAATTGCAGAGAAGCAAACAGAAGGAAGTAGTTTTTCACACAATATGTTGGAATCTGTTTTCCAGGGTAATGCCAAAAATTTACGTAGGTTCAAAAAGGGATTTTGCCCATTTCAGAGAAGAAAAGCATATCAAAGCCTACAAAATACAAAGGTATGGCCTGTGGTTCAGGAAGCCTTTGAGCCACGAGCTGCTGGGGGCCGGGAGGTCACAGGGTAGAAGTGTCACTGTTCTTGCCGTGTTTGCTGCTGCCACCAGCAGAGACAAGCCCCCAACCAGAGGAGCCTGAGCGTTAATTGCAGCAGGCATGGGCTGGGGGGGTGTTCCCTGAGAGGGGTGACCAGTCCCTGGAGCACTGGTGAGGAGAGCTCATGGCGAGGGCTGTGGGGCTGGGAAGAGGATGCTAAAGGGACAATGGCCCTGAGGGTGGCACGTGGTGTGTCACCTGCCCTGGGTGGTGTGACAGGAGGGATGGCATTGCTCGTGGGTGCCCCAGAGATGAGAGGCTGCAGTCCTGAGTCAGGCAGCGCTAGAGTCGGTGTCGGGAATGAGTCACTGGAAGCCACTGTATTTCTCAGGGAATCTGTTAAAAGGTTCTGTGTGAAGTCTCTTTGTCAGATCTCACCTCAGTCTGTCGGATGCTCTCCCTCACCTCCCACCTACCCACACTGGGGGGTGTCACGTGGAGATCAGACTCACGCGTTGCTGAGTGAGCCTGACAGGATGTGTACCTTTGAGAAACTTTACTTTTCATCACTCTTCTATAAAGGTTTTAGGTTTCTTTTTCTTTTTTTCCCCTTTTTCTTTTTTTTTCCCCAGGGATGTCCGCCTGGCATTATCAGCACCAGAGTCATCGGAACAAAACCGAGGTTTATTAAACACAGACAGAACGTGAAATCCAAGAGAAAGAATCATTTTGCATAACAAATCTCATGAGATTTACATTTCCTGTAAACTAAGCAAGGTAAGACATTCTCAGCTCGATTGCCAAGAGAGAAGAAAAGCCTCTGCGCGGCGATGGCAGTTCTGTATCTCGCATCAGCTTGAGGCCTCCTGCCAGCAGGACACTGCTCTCTGGGGACAGGTGTCCTCCCTTCACCCAAACTATTAAGTTACTCCACTGACTGGAAAGCTGATGTGCCATGAGAGACAGTAAACTGTCAGGATTTCCCGTATTGTCCAAAAACCAGGCTCCCGACTACGTCAGAGACCTTTAAGAATAATTAGCAGCCACTTTTCAAAGCCTTTGTTACAGCACACCTCACAGATCAGGTCACACAATTCTATTAGGATTCTTTTTAAAATATCCCAAAAATGTGAGGGTTTTTTTTTTTTTCATTTTCTGTAAACTAGGAATTACTGATAAAAACACAGAAAATGAAGCAAATCAACTCCCTTATCCTGAATAATACTGCATTCCCTATGAGCAAAGTAAATTGACGTGATTTTTACAAAGTTTCTTTGGCCATTGAAGAAAGTTAATCAACAAGAAAAGAGACACCTTGAAAAATTAATGCTTTATTTAAATGAACTAAAAGCAAAAGGAAAAAAGATACAATGTTTGATCTTAGGTGACTTGTGATAGATTTTGTTTAGTATTTTTTAAAAATTCTGTAATTGTCATAGCATTGTCAATATGCCACAAGAGCATAAATATTAGCTCAGAAGCAGAACAATTTTGCAAATAAATGCCTGCCAAATGTAATTCTCAATGTTTAGAGTGATTTTCTCCTGGGAGTTTCCTGGAAAAACAGTTTTTTTCCAGTAAATCTGAATGTTCTCTGCTTTGTTTTCCTTAGGTTTGTGGTTAATCCATCTTCTTGCCAGCCCTGAAGAAGCTCCCGGTGAGGTGGCAGTTCTCCAGAGCCCCAGCCCCGGCGGGATGCTGGCGTGTGCCTGGTTTCCCAGCACAGCTGGGGCTGGCTGCTGATCTCACGTGGTGGTGATCCAATGGCTTGCTGGTGCTGGAGATGTGGGTCCTTCTTTCCCCCCCTGTGCTGTCCCCAGCTACGTGCTTCGCTGCGGCTCCTTTGTGACGCTGGCATTTGACGACACGGTGCTGCATCTGGGGTGGAGAAAGACAATGCTTTGTCTTGCTTTGGCAGTTGTTTTGATTATTTTGCGTTGGCGCTGAGGTGAGGTAGGAAGTTCTGAAAGCAGGTCTCTATGTATAATGTATCAGCTCTCTCGGCCTGTTTGACAGACATCCAAAACACACAAAGCCACAGGGAAGTTACCACACAGCCAGCCCTCCTAAAGGAGGGGCGAGCGTCTCGCTTGTGCCTCGAGTATTATATTGTTACTGGAAGCCAAATATCAATTAACCTGGCCAGAAGTCAGGTCAGACTTCCTGCCACGGGAGACAGAAAAATTCCACTGACGTAGGGAGGCTGAAGCCTGGCACAGAGGGGAGGTGAATCCGCCCTCTGCATTTAGCAGATAATGCTAATGACAGGGATTGACTTAACGAGCGGCCGCTCTGAAGCCGCTTTTACTGGTTTATGTCACCTAAACAGTTTATGTCATCTAAAGCTATTCCTTACTTTGCTCTCTGCTGATGGCAGGCGGCTGAAGGAAATTCTAATGTGGGGTTTTTAACTGGTTGACACACAATGTTACCCTCGTCAGAGGACACTCAGTCCAGGCCCAACGACCAGAAGGTTTCTGTCCTGTGAGGTGCTTCCCGGGGTGTTTTCACCACGCTGTACCACAGGACCTTTAAAAAGGGTCTCTTGATGTAGGCCAGGGGATTACTCTTTCATCCTCATAAAGTAATGAAATCGGAAAACAACAGAATTGAGAAAATAATGAGTAATAAAATATTAAAAGCTACTTATGTTTTGTAGGAGTTTGTTTCAACTTGGTTTATAGCTTTGATGAATTTTCGATGACATTTTCAATAATACACTACAAAATACTATCATGTTTTTAAATAGTTATCTTTTTTAAATAGTTAATCTTTTACGTTCAGAGCCAGTTTTCTGTGTTCAGCCCCTAGACATTTTAATAATGCTTTAGGAAAGATATGCAGTGAAAATATAGATGCAGTGTTGTCATCCAAACGTAGGCCGTATAAAATATTAAAATTTCTTATGAAATTTTTCCAGAAAAAGGAAAGCTTTACAGTGAGAAAAGCCTTTTTTTTTTTTTTTATTAGCAAAAGCTTGTTCAGTAACAACATTAAATATTGAACTATGTTGAAGTGTGTCTGTAAACAGCTTGCTTTCGGCTCAGTATGATGTAGATTTATTTTCTCCTCTGTGAAAATAGAATAATGAAATTCTGTTTCAAACCAGGGACTGAAAAGACAGTAGGATGATAAAACCTGTAACTTTCCATTATTACTTTTAGGGTTTGTTAAGCTCAGTGGAACCAGGGCTACGTTGCGAATAGAATGTTTTTTAAATCCCCTTGGAAATCACTAAAGTGCAATAATCACTTAAAAGACCTGGGAGCGACAAAAAGCAACGTGCAGCGAGTAGCCCCTCAAATGAGATGTGGCCGTGTCTGGATGAGTGTTAACCACTGCTGGGGGCCACAGTGCTGGTTTATCAGAGCCATGGGAGGGAGGGGACGCCGTGTGCCCTATTTTCGGGGCAGCCTGGCTGTGTTCTGCCTCTAACGAGGCTGGGCCGTCAGTCGGTCCCGCGGCCGCCGCCCAATACCTCCAGCCTGACAATGTCCCTTTAAAAATAGCCCCGTTGCTCACGTAATTAACGGGGGTGCCTTTCCCCTCTGTGATGGCAGTGTCCCCCCGGGCACTGTGCAGGGCTGCCCGCTGCAGAATTACTTCAACTAATATTTTTTCCTGGCCTCGGTCAGGAACAGTGTGGCCAGCGGGGCCCGAGAAGCCGTGGCCGTGCAGTCCCAGGTCCCAGCAAGGAGCAGAGCCTGGTGTGGTGGCCGGGCTCTGGCCACAGCTGGGTCCCGTCATGCAGTTCAGTAGCATCCCTCTGGTTTCCTAAAGAGCATTTTCTGCTTAGGTTGTGGCTCTGTTAATCTGTTCAAGCCAATTTTATAAAACCCAAACCATCTGTATTTGTGAAGATCATGGTTTAGTTAGATTTCCTTTGTGTCTGCTGTCAGTGGATGATTAAAAGTACTAGGGATTTGCAGTGTAAAGTCTATATATTGGCGTGTTACAGTGACCTTCTAAGTAGCGTCTCCCAGTGTTTGAATAGCAGCTGGTACAGTTCAGTCCAGCAGGAAAACAAATAGTGGCTGCAAATAATGGAAATAGCTGAGCTTTTGCAGTGAATAAGGGCTGCAAGTAGTGGAAAAAGCAAAGGTTTTGCAGTTTCAGCCTATTCACTAGGCTTTGGTTTATTTGTAATTACTGAAGTTTTCCTGTTAAATACACAGCAACGTGTAGTTAACGTTTTTGCATGGAGTATGCGTGGTATTTCTAGGAAAATGATGAAGCAGTCACTAAAAATCTGTCCCAACAAGGTGGTTGAGGGCCCCAAAGAGGATGTGATGCTTGGCTTCCCTGCCCTGTGTTCTTACAGAAAGGCTACACGTGAGGGCTGGCGGAGGCAGGGGAAGGTGGTCCCTGGGAGAGGAGCTGCTGTGCAGAGCTGACCCGGGGAGCAAGGACACCAGCCTTTCCCTGTGACAGCTCTGCTCTGCGGGGTGTCCCCAGTGTGCCAGCCCGAGGAAATGAGCTCTCTGCTCACTTGGGGCACTTCTGCTGAGAACGGCTTCAGCACGAGCCCTTGCAGCCACGCAGCCTCCCAAAATGTGGAAATTGAAGGGATTGTTTCCCATATGGCACCATACGGGGTTTGCTGGGGTGCTGACCCCCTTTCCTAGGCACGCTGGCAGTGCAGGAGGACTGGCAGAGCTCGGAACACTTCCTTAGTTCTTTTTCCGTTGTTCATCAGTGAACCTGACCGTGTTACTGATGGGAGATGCGTTGCTTGAACTGCTTTTAACGTACAATTGTCACAGAATGGTTTGTGAAGCGTTTCCAAGTCAATGTAAACACGATATAAATCTTGGGGGCCCTACGTAGCAAAGGAAAGCAGCGAGTGCTTGTCCCTCAGCACACGCTTAAACCCATCCCGTGTCAGCAGAGCACGCCAGCGTTTGGCTGAAGGGTGCCCAGGCAGTTTGGGCAGCTGCTGAGTTCCGAGGGCAGGGTTCCCTGTCAGGCACCTTTCCTGGGTGCCTGCTGCTGTGGCACCCTCTGCACCACCAGGAACGACCATTGTCCTGCCCTGAAGGGGCTGCACCGCCCTGCCCTGCCTGACGGGCACTCCATGGGTTGCAGCTTTACTGGTTGGAAGGTGGGTTCAAATGCTCCATACTCTGTACTCAAACGCCAGCACGTTGAAGGGAAACGCATTCTTCAACTATTGCATTTTACAAAGTATGGAAGTTGGGTGGGGTGAAGCCAGGCTGCCTGTGCCAGAGGGGCCGTCCCCACCTGCAGCGGGGTGCCCGTGAGGTGGGGGCTGTTACTGGAGCTCACCACCCAGCGCCTCTTACCCTCCATGGAGAGAAAGAGGCACTTTCATGGTAATGCTCATTTGACATTTTTCAGATGTCTGCTTCAGGATGATGAGAGGAATTGCATTTCAAAAGCTCCCCTTCCTCTCTGTTGGGGATAAAAGGGTCCCAGAGTGACTAGGTCAGATGGGTTTCATCCCTGGGTCTATAAAAGTAGAACTGTAGAAAAAAAGCAGCAATAAAACACAGAGCTGAATTTTTTATTAGGAAAACATTCTTCACAGAAAGAGTTACCAAGCCTGGGAAAGGGCTGCCCAGGGCAGTGGTGGAGTCCCCATCCCTGGAGTGATTTAAAAGCTGGGCAGATGTGGTGCTGAGGGACACGAGTTAGAGTTGGACTTGGCAGCGCTGGGTTAAGGGTTGGACTCAATGATCTGAAAGGTCTTTTTTCCAACCCAAATGATTCTGCAATTCTAAAGTGATTGAGAAAGTAAAATCTGCTTAACTCATTAAATCTGATACAAGTATTTGAAAATCACAGAACATGTGATGAACCTCCCATAAAGGTTTACTTATTAATAAAGAACCTAAAAGCTAAAGTTGAATTGTAATTATTTTAAATGTTACAATTATTTGGAAATAATTTGCTTCAAGCGCAATGGGGCTGTGAGCTTTCTCATGACAGAGAAATTCTTAGCTCATAGACCCTGACATCAATCATCATTGATTCTTTGGGGGGAAAAATAGAAAACTGACCTGGGAAAGGGCTAAGACCAGTATTATTACTAAAGCTAGAGTGCAGTGTTGCGTTTCAGTCTGAGTAAAGATGAAACATACGTATACATTTCTGATACAAATGAATGCTGGTGGTGCAATGCAGAGAAGAAGAAAAGTATATTACAAAACTTATGTTCAGAGCATACAAAAATGTAATTGAAAGAGGGAGCAGGGAGCAAAGGTGTTCTTGGTAAATGAGCATTTCTGATCTCACCCCTCTTAATCTTTCACACACATTCTGAAGAAGAGATTTAAAATACTTGCTTGAGATTTGGAGGAGCTCTGGTGTACACTGGGATGGTCTGAGTTCCATCAGTAGGATTTCAAGAATATATGGAACCCGAAGTGGGAAGTTTCCCTGCTTACCAGTTAATTGTTCCCTTGATTTTCCCATGGTTTACATCGGAACCTAATGAAGACATAAAATGCTGTTTATTTTCTGTGTCTGCTCAGCAGACACTGTCATCCAACAGTGGACACTGGATTGCAAGGAGGCACCCTGCTAATTGAAGCTAATCCAGGAGCTGGTGCTTCTCGTCCTTCCCAATAAAGACTTTTTTTTTTGTGAAACATGGTCTATCTTTTGGCATTGAGAAGCAGAAAAAAAAAATCCCTGTTGTACTTGGAGGATGTTTGAGCATTTATACTGTAATAGCAAGGGGAAAAGGGACACAATAACAATTTCCTGAGCAAGTCTCTTCCAAAGAGAACTGACTGGAGGCTAAAAATGGGCAAGGGCTCAGGTATTTTTATGACTTTCATTTGCCATATGAAAGAATGAAAAGCCCTTGGACTGTGGGTCCGTGCAGGAAAGCTGATCGAGGATTTTCCTTTTTTCTACACTTAATGGCATTATTGGGCTCTTTAGCGTGAGCACAAGAACATTAAAGGGCTGAGTTATTTGCCTGGGTCTGTGTGGCCAGCCCGGGGTACCCGGCTGCGGGAGGACACTGCTGAGGAGGGGGTGGTCAGAGATTCAGGACAGGATCATGGGTTCAGGTGAAGGGGAGAAGGGTCTGCAGGACGCGAGGAGGGTAGAGGAATTAGGAGGAGTCACCTCACACCAGTCACCAGCTGGGCAGGGGAGGAGCTAGCCCTTGGCACCACATGGCACTTCTGGTTGGGGACACTGCTGTCTGGTGGGGGCACTGAGGGGGCAAGAGAGTCATCAGTTCCCTGTCACTGTCTGAGGCCTCCTGTCAGAGCACATGGCTACCACAGCTCCTGCAGCCTCCTCGCTCCCCACTGCATCCCCTCTCACGCAGCTGCGTGAAGCTCAATCTCTAATTGAGGATTGCCATCCATCATGTATATTTCATCTCTTTTCTCTCTGCGAATTTTAAATAATTAATGGGCCTTTGATATATAAAGAAGGCTGTTATAAATCACGGGGGCTGCAGCTAGAGATTTTTGATGTTGGCATTCTGAAATGAATTCCATCTCTCTGGGGCAATCTGTTTCTCGACACACAGCCCTGGAGAGGAATGATGCTTGGAACAGTCGTGAGGAAACAAGGGAGTGATCTCCGTCCGGCCGAGGTGCTGCAGGTTTGCAATCCTCTGGGGCTGATGTGTGAGAGGCAGAGAGTGCTCATTTTCTGCTCTGTCATCAGAGCTCCTTCCTCACACGTCCGTGCAGATACGTTCCCTCTGGGGGAACCTGTTGAAGGGAGCACTATCTGGTGCTGCAGAGGCAGCCCCGGGGATGCCGTACTGGGAATGTACTGGGAACTGCTGGGGGTTCAGAGCCCGGAGAGGGCCCGGCAGCACACAGGTGCCTGGAGCTCACCCTTGGGGATCACGCCCTGCAGAAAGGATCTGGATCCAGAGGTTTCATCACCAGCTTCACGGTGTTTGGATCACAGTCTGGTCACAGCCCTTCAGTCCCACACACCTGTTCACCCTACGCTTCGGAACCCGGGGGGTGCTGATGGGCTGTGCCAGCTTCCCAATAGTTTCCAGTTACAGCCACCTGGGGATATAGGCTTGAGAAGAGATTATGAAACTGACTACAGAAAAAAAATGTACTTTAAGGACTCCTGAAGTCATAGAGTTTGAGATACCCAAGTATCACCTGAGTTTCCCAGGTAATTTGGACTTGGTTTTCCTGGTCAGATCCCAGACGGGAAGACCATTGAAGAGTGGCCTTTTGAGAAAGCCTGAAGTGACTTTGCTCCTGCTGAGAGCTCCAGAGGTGCAATGGGAAGAGTTAAAGCAAGAGAGAGGTCACTGGAGAGAAAGGCCCTTGGGGAGGGACGATGGGAGAATCCTGACCTCGCTGGCATCCAGGGGATGGGAGGTGGTGGAGCTGCTGCTGTTACGGCATCAAAATAGGTGATTGAAAAGATGTGAAAAAGAGCCAAATCCAGATTGGAGAATGATCTGCAGAGCTAAGGGATAAGGGTATTAAAACGGAATTTCCCTTGGCATTAGAACTGCTGAGTGAGCCTGGTGCCCCTTTGGGCCCAGCCCGTCGAGGGAGGCCTTGCCCGGCCCCCCAGGAAGGGGGACAGGGGGGCTCAGGGCACGGGAGGGGGAGGCCCTGCCCAGCTGTGCCCACTATTAACAGCATCACATGGAGCTTACGAGCAGGAGCCGCTCATCCCCTGAGTACAAAGGCCAATGCCCTCTGAGCTGTCCTTTAGCAGCTTCGCCTTCCCTCCGCGCTCCGCCGTCCGGGCAGAGGTCAGATCCTCCCTTCCCCAGGAAAAGCTGTCCCAAAGCCTGGGAAAAACCTCTCTGGCTCAGGGGCTGCTCGTGGAACCTCTCCAGGAGCAGGGATCTCCCGTGTCCCTTCCCCGAGGCGCGGAGCACGGGTGTGGGGGATCTCGGGACAGGCGGAGGTTGCTCGTGGGAAGCTCCTCCAGTGATGGGGTTTTTGTGAGTGACCGATTTATCCTTTGCTGTAAAAATGCAACGAGGGGGAAACAGTTACCGGGCCATCATGATGGTGGCTTTCCCTTCCTGACAGGCCAGTTCCCCAGTTCCAGGGGCTGCTGTCCCCCAGTTACGTGCCACACTCCCCCTCCTGCAGGGCCCCAGCGCTCGGCTCCCCGTTGCCGGGCAGGAGATACGGGTGGCGGGGGATGAACCGGTTTCTGCGCCGCAGCTCGGAGCCCGGTGCCCTCCTGAACGACCTCCCACGGACCCTGCCGTCCCCCCGAGCCCCCCAGAACAGCCCAGCCCTTGGGGGCTGCTGCCAGGAGAGCCCCGTTTTGGGGTGCGTCGGCAGATTTTCCCCGTGTCCTTGGCCCTGCGTGGCTTTACGAAAGCGTTGCCTTCTTAAAAGCAAACCTGGTAGAGATCAGATGTTGCCCCGTGGGGGCGTAAACGGGTTTGAGAACGGCTCTGGGGTCCCCCATCGCTCGTGGCCTCTGTCCTGCTGCCCAGAGAGAGCAGACGGATAAGGAAGGGGAGGTTGGCGGGGGGGGCAGCCCCGGGAGGGGAGGGGGGGGGCAGCCCCGGGAGGGGAGGGAGGGGGCGCCGCCGGTGAAGGAAGGAGCAGAAATGAACTCAGGAAGTCATTTGGAGCCGGAGCGCGGCTTGGGTTTGCCCAGAAGTAACCCCCGAGCTTTCCGTTCCGTTCCGTTCCGATCCGTTCCATACGAAGACGGCCGGGCGCTGAGCGGTGTCAGAGCTGCCGGGGCCGCTCGCGGGCAGCTCTCGCCTTCACCGCCGCCCCCCGGGGCTTCTCCCCGCACCGGGCCTGCCCGGGGGAGGGGGCCGGACCCGCACCCCAGGCCGGGGAGACGAGCTCGGCGGCGTCCGCAGCACCGGCACGGCGGGGCCGAGGTGCAAATCCCCCCGGGAACCCCCCCCCAGCTGCAGCTCGGCCGCCGCGTCGGGGTCCCCCCTGCCCCGCCCCGCAGGCCCCGGGCGGAGGCGATCCCGCTCCCGTCCACCGGGGGGCGCCGGCTCCCGCGGCGGCGGCGGCCGGGAGGGGCGGTGCGGGGCGGTGCGGGGGAGTGAGGGGGGGGAGCACCGCCCCCCGCCCCTTCCTCTGCCTTCCCGTGCGGGGAAGAGGGCGGCAGCAAATCAGCCCGGCCCGGCGGGGCCGCCCGCCCCCGGCCGCCGCCTCCGCCATTGGGCCGGCCCGGCCCGCCCCCCCTCCGCCCGCCCCGCTGGGCCGCCGCCGGGGCTCCCCGTTCCTGCGGCCGCTCTCAGCCTCAGCCGGTGGCGGCAGCGCGGGCGGGCCCCAGCGCCGCCCCCCAGCGGGCAGCGCCGCCCCCGGCCCCTTCCCGCCGGCGCTGGGCTCGCGGCGGCCGCCTTCCGCCGCCCGCGGGCCGGCAGCAGCCCCAGCGGCAGGAGGCGTCTCACCTGGGGCGGGCGGGGCGCCCCGCGCAGCGGCTCCATGGCGACCGCGGCGGTGGAGCCGGTCTACGGGCTCTCGGAGGACGAGGTGGGTCGGGGCGGGGGCGGCCGGGACCCCCAGTGTGGGCGTGTGTCGGTGTGTGCCGAGGTGCGGGAGGGAGACGGGCGCCTTTCGCCGCCTCCCCCCCCCCCATGTCCGTGAGCGCGGAAGGGAGGCCGGGCAGCCGGTCCCGGGGGGTAGCCCCCGCCGCCGGGCGAAGGTCGAGGGTCGGTCCGGGAGGCTGCCCCGCCCCGCGGGGCTCCGCGCCCCCGCCCGGCCGCAGCCTCGGGTGGGGAGACGTGGCGGGCGGCGGGTCGGTGCCCGAGCGGGGCGGCCCGGCCCGGCAGGTGCGGCCGCTTGTGGGGGGCCGGGGGTGGCCGGAACCCCCCGCCCGACCCGCTCCGCGGCCTGGCTGCCGGGCCGGCCCGGGCGCGTCGCCGTGGGGGCGGGGAGCGGGTCCGTCGGGGTCCCGGGCCGTGCCCCGTCCCCGTTGCCGGTCCCCACCGCCGCCCCTCGCCCCGCCCGCGCCTCGGCGGGGGCCGGTGGCGAACAAAGAGCCGGGGCCGGCGACTGGGGATGCCGTCGGTGGGAGGCTCTGCCGGCGCCCCGGGACCCGAGAGCGGGCCGGGCGCCCCGCGTCACACACCCCCCCCTCCACCCGGTGCCCGGTGCGGGTGAGCGGGGGGCTCATCCCCGCGCTCCGGCCTCACCGGCCCGCGTCCGCTGCGGAGCCCCGTCAGCGCTCGCCCATTGCATGCGCATACGCGGAACCGACCGCCGTATCTTAGGCGGTGGTAGCCATCCCGGCCGGTGCCCGCCGCATCCCGTTGCCTTGGCGAGGGGCGGCTGCCGCTGGGCGGGCAGAGCCCCTGTCCCGGAGCAGGGCCAGCCCGCGGCGCGGGGGCTTCGCAGCATCGGCTCCTGGTGTCGGGCGCGCTGCCGGCTGGGTTGTATTTTTACCGGAGTAAATAATAATAACAATAACAACAACAGTTCAGCCGGGTTTATGGGCTGTCTGTCAGTTTCTTTGTGGTACCGGAGAAACTGGCGAGAAAAAAATAAATCCTCCGACTGTAGATGCTGCCAGACAATTCTATTCCCTATTACATCGGAGTGGCACCAAACCTAGATGGCTGCTCCATCTCATTCCGCTTGGAAAGGAGGTTCCTTGGCTGTGGTGGGTGGTTTTGTGCAGGGGGAGGGTGAGTTCTGCCATTGTTGGTGTGTGAAGCTGCGAAATGCTGTGTGTGAGGGTCGGGGAGAGGGGAGCACACCGCGAGAGCCTTGGACGCTTCAGGGAGCACGAACAACATCCAGGGGAGTCTTTTCCCCCCGGGGTGGTGTCCCCAGGCCTTGCCGTGAGGGCAGGGCCGGCTGATGGCCACCGAGCCCCCGGGCAGCGGGAATGCTTCTGCCTCGGTGCCCCTTGGAGGCACCCAGGGGATGGGGATCCCCCTGCTCCTGAGGTCCCGGTGTGGGCTGGGGACATAGCTGGGCTCGTGGGGCTGGCCATCCCCGTGCTGGCACCCCAAAACACTGGCTCGGGGGCGATTGAGTGCTTTGATGGATTCTAGTGGGTGGCAAGTGTGATCTGTGAGGGAAAGGAACCCTGGGGGGAGGCACCCTGGCGAGCCCCGGGGAGATGGCTGGGAACACAGCCCTGGAGCTGGCTGCTGCCTTCTCTGTGGTGTGTGCACTCGGTGGTATCTTTTGTCCCTGCCTCCTTCCCTGACATAGGCTGGGACTCGCCCGGAATGTTAAAGAGGGGTGAAAGCACAGAGGGACGTGCTGGAGGGGGGAGCGGGGAGGCTCGGCTGGACCCCCAGCTCCGGGCTGGAGGGGGGTCTCGGGGAGCCAGGGCAGGTGCTGCCATGGTGCTCACCTCCCCGGCCTGCTCCAGGGCGGGCAAGGAGAGGTGTCCATCGCTCCCCTCCCCGGGTAAAGCCATGCTGTTCGCAAAAGAAGCGGTTGGAAGAGCAAGCCTTTGCCCCCTCCCCCCCATGGTGGTCCCGCGTCACGGAGGTGGCGATGACAGCAGTCACCCCACCTGTGAGGAACAGCAAAACCTGTTCTTTGTTTCCTGCATCACCGTGGCTGGTGCTGGTGCTGGACCGGAGCAGCCTGAAGACATGACAGGAGGCGGCGAGTGGAAATGGGGTGGAAGGAAGAGGAGAAAGGGGCTGGGTGAGGACGGGCACGGGGCAGCCCCCGGGCAGTATTCCCGTACACCAGCAGCCTGTGGTACAGCTCCCGTACACCAGCTCTGCCTCTGGGCAGAGCAGAACAGAGGAGGGGAGTCTCCCGGGGCCGGCGGGGGTAAGTCAGCCCAGGGGTGGAGAGGGCAGGTGTGTTTGCGGGGGGCTGCAGGCTGGTTTGGGGGATAATGGCTTCCCGCTGGCTCGGCCTCCGCTCCCCGCTTTGTTCTGAAAAGCAAAACCCATTTGCTGCTCCGGCGAGGCCGAATCGCGTATCTGGGCACATTTAGGCTGTTCGTTTTCTTTGTCCCTACCTCAGTTTGAAAGACAGTTTGCGGGTCTGTGGTGTACTGGGTGTTTTGTGCAGGGCTGGAGGGAGACCCCCGACCACCCCGTTCCCTGGTTGGGAAGAGCACTTAAATGCAAGCTGGACTTGCTTAATGCCTCCCCAGAAAAACAGCAATATCTCTTACAAATAAATAAGCATGGGCTTAACTTCTGCTTGCACGGTACTTCTTGTCTTAAACTAAGCATATGCTGAAGTGTTTGCAGAGTTTGTGCCTCCCTTAATCTCTGTAAATGGCTGTAACTCTCAGTGGGTCTGTTCCTGCTCCGTGGGAATGCTCCGACAGGCGAAAAGGCACTGGGTCCTTGAGGGACTTACTGAGCCACCGCGGCGTTCAGCCACCGACAGGCTGTATCTTCCTTCAAGTGGTGTTTTGGTAAATCTGCCTCTTTGTAAATAGGAGCTATAAACAAAAAGTTGACATTAATCTATTGGTTAAGATGAGCCGTCGATGGAATTCACTGGAAGGAGTTCCTCTCTGTGGGGGCAGCTGTGGCGCTGGGGCAGGTTGCCCGGGGAGGCGGTGGAGTCTCCATCCTTGGAGCCGTTCAGGAGCCATCTGGACCTGGTCCTGGGCAACCAGCTCTCACTGGAGCAGGGGCTGGGCCAGATGACAGTCTGTCAGCCAGTCTGGGATGCTGTGAAATAATATTTACATAGTCTACTGGAAGCTTCGGTGCAATCTTTAAATAGCAGTATTTAAAAACTTATAGCTGAAAGCGTGTAGGGACGTGGAGCCCTTCTAAGGAAGCCGTGTGCCCAGTGCACATGTGGGTGTTTGACAGCTGTTCATTAATTGCTCTGCTGGAACAGTGCTGGGTCTTCAGTGCTGGCGGGACCAGCGGGACCGGGACCACCAGCCCAAAGGATGGAAGCGATTTCCTCTGATGTTTGCTTGTTTAGGGCCTTCCTGAAACATTGAATGCATCAGGATGCTTGATTTTTAGGAATTACTGGAGTAATCTCATAAACTTAATCCACATTTTAGTAATTTTTTTTCTCCCTGCAAGAAGGAAGGTAGTAATATGTCCCTTGGAGAAGCACATCTCATTCATTTCAGTTTGGGTTTCCTGAGAGCTATGGAATTGGATGCAGCCCAGACTAAAGAGAGGTTTCCATGAGTCTTCCCTTCGCCTTTCTCAGTGTGCTTGGGTAGAAGAAAAACGGGCAGCAGCTTCTATCTCGTTTGGTTGAATAAATAATTTGCCTTTGGAAAAAGATCCCTGAAGAAAAGAGTATCTCTTTATATTTCAAAATACAGGCCAGAAGAGGCTCATATGTGGAGCTGCTCTCTCCAGTTCAAGCATTCTTCTCTTCCCAAGTTCTGTTCAACTTCCATGACTTGTGACTGAATAAACTGAAATTACAAGCTTCCTCCTGAGATGACTTTTTGTCATGCATTAGAAATTGTCAAAAAGGAGCTTATGTTCATGAAAATATCTTGATGCATGACATGTAATTGCTTATGCCTTAAAATAAATAGTTCTGGATGTAGTCACTGCAGCTTAAGCACCTTTTCTCATCTCAGTTCTTGGGTAGCGCACTGGGCAGAGCGGTGTGTGTGAGAAATGAATCCTGAAGGATTTTGGGACCTGGGGATCCCCTGTGTCACGCTGCCTTTAGCGAGATGCTTTTGGTAAATACAAGCAAAACCAGCTTTTGTGTATGATGGAAATGGTACCTGCAGATGGGATGGGATGAATTCGTGTGAAGCCTAGGCTTACCTATAGTTCATCTAACATCAGGGGGAAGAATAAAAATAAGATTTGCCACAACTATGACATGATGAAATACAGCTTGGGCCGTGAGGTGACAAGGAATGTGGCTGCAACACAGTTGCATGAGCTCCCATGAGCTGTGCAGACCCTTCCAGAAGGAGGTGTGTGGGATCTGGCTTTTTTCTCTTGTGTTTTTGTCTTCCTGCTGGGTTTGGTGCTCTGGAACAGTCTCCCTCCAGCCTCCTTCCCCGTACTTGAATGTGATGTTGATGGAGTTGTTGTGTGTGTGGTGGTGCAGACCGTGAGATGGGCTGCCAAGGCCACAGGAGGAACACGTGTCACTCTGCTGGCCCAGTCGCTTGACTTTTTACTGAGGAAAAAGGCTTCCGTTTGTCTGCCCCACCGGGCTGGATGACAGAGCAGTGACATCGTGGAGCTCGGTGCTGGGTTTCTCTACTTTGCATCTTCAGCAAACTGTAAATGAGTGAAATAAGCCCGATGGTGAGTTGTTGTGGGGAAGCATCTGAGTTCTAGGGGTCGATGAACCCCTAGGTAACGGTTAGGTTAAGGTTCAAGGTAACATTTCCTGATATGTTGCCTCCACGGTGAAGCTGTCTCTGACAGCTCGCCCTCCTCCTGCATCACCATTGGGTGGCTGGAGGTTTTTGGAGCCCAGCTGTTCCCACAGGGACAGGGGCTGCCAAGGGGCTCTTCAGCCACATCCCCTCATTGAACTGGCCTGGGGAGCAGCAGCACCAGAAGGGCCATGGATGATGGATGGATGGATGATGGGTGGATGGCCACCTTTGAGGGCATGGGCATTGCCACAGGTGCTGTGCCAAGGGGTGGTTGGTGGACAGTGGGAGTTCATTTTGGAGGGCTGCAAGGAGGGCAAGGGGCCAAGCAGTGTGGGACCACCCTGCCTCCATGCAGCATCTGCCCCTGCTCTGAATCTACTGCTGCCCATGAGAGACTTTTCTGCAGGAAAATAAGGAGATCTTGAGAAGAGACCTTTGAAGAACACCAAGAACAGCCTCTCTAAGAAGAAGTCTGTTGTTTCTGCAGTCAGTCCTCTCCTCCATAAAAGCACAGCTCATGGGAGCAGGAGCAGGGGCCTCCCTTGGTCACAGCAGTGACACGGTGTCCTGGTAATAAGCAATTCAGAATAGTAACTTTTTTATTGACTTTTTAAATGGAAAAAAAATCTGGATTGTTTTTATAGATTCTAAGTGCATTGGCTTCTCGGGGATAGCACGTTAAACTTTAAATGGTGATTAAAAAGTCCAGATAAGGAAGCATTTCATAAATGAAAGGGCTTGCATATCTACTTGTTGAGGCATAGTTACAAAATTAATAGGCTGTGGCTCTCAGTAGGTCAATAGATTTTTATAAAAGCTTGTGTTTTAAACCTGCTTTTAATGTTATCAACATATTTTGTCCAATATCGCTGACACTAAGTGAATTTTAGTTTTAATTTAAAAGTAATACAATGACATTCCAGGTGGTTTATATTAAAACGTGAGTCTGAGGGAGTGACAAAATTCTAGTTTTCTCTATACGTCCGTTCAGGGAGAGCTCTGTCCGTCCTCACCCCCGTGCTCTGGTAGAGCGGGCGGGGGGCTACGGTTGGGTATTTTACAGGGACTCTGCTGCAGGTGGTCCTGCCGTCCCTGCCCTTGCTGCCAGACACTGCTTCTGGGGAAGGGACCACAAGCATCTCCGTGGGTTCCATGTTGTGGGCTGGCCATGGGAGGGCACTGTGTAGTGGTAAATGTACACCCAAGGTTATCTTCTGTTTCTGCACAGATCCTGTTTTCCTGGGAAGCAAACGTGGACCGTGAGCCCCTTGCTTGTGGAGCAAAGCCCTCCTGCTGCCACAGCAGCTTCCCAGCACGGGGACACGGCTGTGGGGAGTTTGCTCAGTGGAGCTTGTTTGGGAAATATTCCCAGGCAGGACAGGAGTGCCAAGCGAGCTTACCTTTCTGCAGGGAATAAACTGAATGGCTTAGGCGTTACGGGAGGGAAGGCTGCATCTCTGCAGCTTCCAGGCTGGAGCTGCATCTTCAGCCAACAGGAGGTTCAACGGGTTACAATATTTATCCTTTCTAAGCCCGGTACAGCTCATGGTGCAAGGTGGGCTGGCCCCAGAGGTGCTGTAGGATCCGGAGGCCACACCGGGTGCTGTGGGACCTTTGCCAATGTCACCCCCGTGGGTGATGCTCGTGGGCAGAGGAGGCTCTGCCGGTGCTGGTGTGGCCATGGGGGCAGCCCGTTTGGCAGCTGATGGATTTTGGCTGAATCAGGCCAGACCCACAGCCTCGCTGTCCCCCAGGGTTATTTTGGGGCTGAGACCTCGCTTAATTAAACTGAATCAGACCGGGCCTCTCCCGAGAGAGCGGGAAGGCCGCTGAGGGCAGGGAGGGCGGGTTTGTCTCTGTCGCTGCAGTAGCAATGCACAGCAGCAGCTCGGCTGAGTTACAGTTCTGCAGATTCTGGTGAACAGAGAAAGTGTCTCACTGTCGTCAATTTCTTTCTCTTTTGCTTTCATTCCCTCTTCCTCTTCAAGTGTTTGTTTTCATTGCGTTGAATAGGAGGGTGTTATTGTGGCAGGACAAGAAAGGCTGCCGGGCAGCGCTGCCCCTTGTAGGCAGAGCCCCAGTGCGATCCTGCAAAGGCTGTTATTTTCGGGAAGCTGGGTAAGAACGCAGCGGCAGGTTGGGTGACTCCTCGGACTTGAAAGGAATGTGGTTTTACTGGCGGTGGGCTCTGCTCGGGACTCGAGCTGCTGCCATTTCGTTATTAAAACCTGCTGGGGTTTTACCTTCCGCTGGGGCTGGAGCTCTGGGAAGGGCTCGACCCGCCGGCCTTCCCCAGCCTGGGGAGCTTCAGCTGCTCCTGCCCTGCTCCTCCTCTCCCCTCCCGTCAAGAAGGAAGAAAAACAAAACCTCAGGAAAGAGATTGTTTTCTGCAAAGCAGCAGCAGTTTACAAGCAATTCATTTTAAAATAAGAGATGTGGTTGAAGCGCACAGGCCCGGAAGCTAACTGTAGTTAAAATAGCTTGGAAAAAACCAACAACAACAACCCAACCCAAACCCCAACCAAACAAATCCAGAAACTTTATTCATGAAATGCATTGTGAAATGTCTGTCCTCCAGATGATGCCTTAACTGGGCAGCAGACTCGGTGTGTACGTTTGTAATTGTTCATTCTTTCCTCCCCCTGTTCTTTTAATCTCGATTCCTGTGTTCTGGTAGGATGTGGATATTTGTCAGAATCCCAATTTCTAGGAATTGGGAACTTTTCCTGTAACAGAAGAAATGGCCACGACTGTGAGAAGGCTCCGTGGATGCTTTGCAGTGGAGCTGTAGCACTTTATGCCTGGCCCCACGGGTTGGTGTTGCTTTAGTGATGCCCTGCTAACTCAAGGCAGGTTTGCTTTTTTTAACTGTGGTTTATCTGCTGAAAAAGAGCAGGATGGTTCAGAACTGTGTGCAATCAGGCCATCCTCTCCTTTGGCAGTTCCCAGCCTGGAATAGTCCTGGCTGGAGGGTGGAAGTATGTTGGTATCATCTGTGCTTCTCTGCATTTGTTTTTCAATTGAAAGCAGTTCAAAGTCTAACTCTCCTTATGCATCTTTATCCCGATGATCACACTGTGCTGATTTTGGAGAGATGGGAGTGATGAGTAATGCTCAGCAGAAGGTGTCCTGGGATGACATCCTCATCGACTGTCCATCTGGTGACTGGTGTGATGGGGAAAAAGCTCCTCTTCTGGCCTCCCCGCAGTGAGAGTGGGCACGAGATCCTGAGCGCTGTTGGAGGGTGTCCATGCACACCTGAGGGCTCAGTGCGGCTGGGAGGGGGCTCTGCTCTTCCCTGCCCCTGCCAGGAGGGCACAGGTTGTGTTTCTTTGGGGGATGAGGCAGCATCTTACCTCCCAAGAATAAAGTGCTCTGGAAGATAAACTAACAGCAGTGAAGAACGTTTTTTTGGATAGTTTGGAGGGAGGAGAGCCAAAGGAATGTGTTTGGGTTTGTACTTTGCATGCAGCTCTCCTCTTCCTCCTCTTCCTCCCCTGTTTATCCAGCTCCTTTGATGAGAGACAATGTCAGGTCTCCTTCACACCACAGTGTAACTTACATAAACTGTCATCAACTTCTGAAATAAGTCAACAAAAGTATTTAACTTTTTAATCATTAAGAAATTGCAATAGGGACATTGCTTCACAATCTCAGTATTTTTTTTTTTTCTGCTGAATGACAGCCAGGCTGCTTTTTTTCCTGGCTTTTGGTATTTCCATGTGAAATTTTGCTTCATCTCTACTGCTAAATGAAAGCAGAGACATTTCACTCAAACTTTTTTTGTCTGATTGTTTGAACAAACTTAATAAATGACCATCTATTTTTTTCCAAAAACATTTCTTGGCTGATATTTTTATCAGCCCTCCTTATGGCTGGCAAGTTATAAGGCGTCTGGCCAGCGTGCAGTGGAAACCGTAGTCTTGCAGCCATCAGCTCTGCTGTGTCCAGCAAGAAATAATTGTAATTAAAAAAATCTGAAAGAAAATGAATGACTTTCTATGACAAACAGATTGCCTTGCTTTCAGATTTGGGCTCTGGAAGCTGGGGATTAACACCATTTTGTTGTTGCCAGGTTTTTGCCTGTATCTTACTCTCTTTAGTGTTTGCTTTTAGTGGGTATAGGAAGGCATTTGCTGGCCCAGCTGGCCCTTTGGCTGGTGCGTCTATGCCTGTGAGTTAAAGGGACTTGAGGGATGACCATGGATGGGCTCCCTGGTCCATGAAGCAGAGCAGGACTCACTGGGCAGTTTTAGGTGGGGATCGCCCGGAAGGCTGCTGTTGTTGCAACAGAGAGCTTTGGGGTGTGTGTTGCACCTCTTGCAAGGGTTTGCATGTGTGGCCTTTAGGGTCCTGGAGATCATCATCTCTGATCTCAGGTGACATGGTATCTCTAGCAAATCCAGGCGTGTCACTCAGGTATGCTACTAAATATGAAATTATTTTTAAAGCCTTTCAGTCCTCGCACAATTGTCAGATGGCAGAGGCTGAAGGTGTTAGAAGAGCTAATTCCCCCCTGTGGGGAAGAATTGGTGGAGGGGGGGTGGCCAGGCGGCCCCAGCACATGAGCTCTGTGCCGAGGGGAGGAAGATGAAGTCTTCCCAGGTTCTTGTGTGGAAGAGAAGTGTCAGGTTTTGTGGTGGGAAGGGAGGAGTCCTTGGAGATGGAGACCGCCCAGGCACCTGGAAATGAGGTCCTTTAGCCCAGATTATTAAAATGAATTGAAATCTGGATTTCTGGGTTGGTGTAATGTCATAGCTCCCTCGTTAGCCTGGTTCTATGCTCCTGGGGGGCTGGGGCATGCACGGCTGGGTGGGCTGAGGACCCTCAGCTGATGGTCATCTGCTGCCACCTGTGTCTCGTTACCTGTGGGCAGTTCCCAGCACCATCTTGTTTAGCAGAGGCAGCAGAGGCTGCTGCTCTTGGGTGATGGCTTCTGGAGCAGCCACTGTGGATCTGGTGAATTTGCACTGCTAAAAGGCAGGTCCTGCTTTCTCAGGTACATCTTGGGACCTTCTGTGAACCAATACAAATGGCTAACTTGCAGGTAGCTGCCTGACCCTTTGCTGGGCTGTTGAATTGCTGGAGAGGCAGTGGGAGTCAGAGGTATGTGGCAGGAGGGTGGTGGTGGAGGAGATATGTGAAGAAGGGAGGGCAGGACATCTGCTGTTTGGTGGCTGTCAGCTATCAAGTTGGGTGTCTGGGTCTGATGAATCCAAAGCTTTGGCTGGAATTCTGACCCTGTTGAAATCTGTGGCGAGTCTGTTTAAAACCAGCTCATCTGTAGCCTTCTGGGGATGGTAAATAGATTAACTCATCAGCAAACAAGTAGAGAAAATAAAGGTTTCTTGGGTTTGCCTGCAATGATGTTTCTGGTGACAGGAGTTGTGAGAGGGACACATGGTGTGTGGACAGAACCACGTGTCTGTGCTTTCTGCTTATGCTAATTTAGCCTTATTAACAAAGCAGCAGAAATGGTGCTTTTGAAAGAGCAAGTGGCAGTGTACTTGCTTAACCTCTGCTCTTAGGAAGATGATGTTGTGTGTGGTGTAAAATATTGGCTTAGCCATTGCTTATAGCTATTGAGCCAAAAGAACTTGAAAATACTCAGCTTTGGATAAGTCTTGCTTTAGTGAACTGAAGGATAGCTGCAGATTGAGTGGAATGCTTAATTGACATAGATGCAATTTCACTTTATAGCTGTGGTAGAGTTGTAATTGTTTGAGATCTCAATATTACCAGGTTCTCCTCCCTGTCTTTATATGTGCTTTGTTTCCCCTCTCTTTTTTAAACTGCAGTCTCGTGCTAGTGTTAACAGGCAGTCGGGTCAGCAGGCAGACACCCGAGGAGATGGTAAACCCCTGTGTGCCCGAGAAGGGTGTGCTGTGGTGGGGGAGCTGTTTCACTCCTGTCCTCGGGCAGGACTCTCTGTTGCTGCCTCTGACTTTCAAACACTCGAAGGACTACGTATCTAGAGCCTCTGGGGTGGTTTTCCAGCTATTTATAATTTTTCTTATGGAATGTCAAAAATTAAGTATTGTGTTTGTATTTCTAAGAGGTACATTGGTACCTCTTGTACTGAGTAGGGAATTCTACCATTTTTAATGGCTACAAATATGTTTAAACTAGGCACAGCCCAGGTGTTGTGGAGGTGCAGATACTTATCTAAACTTGTGGAAACTCTTGAATCCCATCAAGTTACTGACTGAATAGTATCATTTGCCTTATGGTTAGGAGACGTTCACCAGCTGTGACAAAAATGGTTGCTCTTAAGATGTGATTTGGTTTTGGTACATCCAAGGAGCTGAATGAACATCTCGTTACAGCCGGAGCAGGGAGGCTGGATGGCTTTGCCTTCCCCTTTCCCTTCCCTGGCTCCAGCTGGGATCCCCCTGCCCTTTGTGCCGGCACTCTGCCGATAGCTGGGTGGGTTGGTACGGGTTAGCCAGAAGGGGTTAGAAATAAATCACAGTTCGGGACAGGTCTGGTTCCGATCGCCTGGATGCAGTTGTGCAGTCCCGCGGCTGTCTCAGGTCAGCAGTGGAGGCCAGTGGTTGGATGGGTGGGAGAAGGACCTTTATTTTCATCCTTGCTCTCTGTTTTACTTCAGTTCCATCTGGTCAAGTCTTGTCACTTAATATTTATTCCTCATTTCTAGTATCTGTAGAAGAAAGTTAACTCCTGGAGGTCAGGCAGGAGATCATGCACGTGAACTTTTAGTGTGGTGTTTGAGTTCAGCTCGGGTTTTGGGTGAATAATGCCTGCTCCCGCAGCCTTGGCCCGAGGAGGCACTTCTCGTTTCCGTTCCTTGCACAAAGGAGCTTTGCGGTTTGGTGATCCCTTGCGGGGAAGGCTCGTCTCAAGGGTGCTGTGACACACCTCTGTCCTGACAGTGTCCCTCATGGTGACTCACCAGTACTCCCAGTTGGAGCAGAGGCCTGTTAGACAGAAGAGTGAGTGGGATGAGTCACGTTTCCCCGTCTTCTCCCTTGGTAGTACCTCCCAGGCTTACCCAGCAGGAGGGCTTGCTTCTGCTGTATTGTCATCTCCTGGGCTACATCTTCTGCTGGTTCTCGCCCACAGTTCTGGTGCTTATCCTCTCTAGCAGTAATGGTTGGTTAGAGACTCATGGGAGAGAAGTCCAAGAGCATTCTCATTAAAAACTATGTGTTTTTACTCCTGGGGTATCAGGAGCCCGAGACTACTGCAGGTATTTCTCCTTTCTCTGAAGCTTCTTTGTGGTTGTGCCCATCACCGGCTGTTTAACGAAGAGTGCTGTGCTGTGTCGTTATGGCTTCACTGAAGTCTTGATGAGTAGGAGGTACAACATACACTTTGTGCCCCAATTCTTTTCCAACTCATCAAAGAAATGCAGTCTGTTAACTCTATGGGGTGCTAACTTCAGTAAGCCTGGAATGTTTTACCTGCCCTGTGTCTCTGTAGTTACAGTTTCTCTCTTAGAGCATGTTTTTTCCACTTTTTTGGAGTTTATTCTATTCTAGATGTCTCTTGTGTGCCTGGGTTTATCGTACTGATTAGGAGATGGCTTTGGGCTGATTAATGGATTGATGATTTTGTGAGTGCTTTCTGATGGTAGGAGCTGCCAGAGCCACATTTAGCACAGCATCTCCTTTGCCTAGAGACCATTTGCTCAAGGAATGGTTGGAGAGTTTGGGTTTTATTTGATGTGTTGGGCTTCCTGGCCTGGCTGGCTGTGTGCCTACATGAGTGAGCTGTCAGGGCACCGGTGGCATGTCAGGATCCAGGTGGGTGCTCAGATGTGACCTCAGATGTGTGGATGCTCACTAGTGACCTGGGCAGAGACAAAAGTAGGCATAACCTGTGCATCAGGAAGGCTGAGCTAAGGTCTGAAGACCAGATGTAAAGGTGGGGGCCAGTACTGTTTCAAAACAGCCTCAAATGGAAATAATGGGCAGATAACTTGAATAGATCTTTCCCCTTTTTTAAGGTAACACAATTCTTTTTTTTTTTTTTTTTTTTATTTACAAAGAGGATTATCCCAATGGTGCTGTCCTGTTGCTGTTTTATCCAGAAGGCACCTTCTCCTTCTGTGGTCTAATAAGCAGGATAAAGAAGCTCTCTTGTTTTCCTCCCCTGCTTTGAGGATGCGATTTCCTCAGTACCCAAAGCGGTGGAAGGCTTGGCTGCACCCCTGAAGGTGGTGGCTCTGCCTTTGTGGAACACCAGGAAGGGGAAGAGGTGGGAGCAGTGAGGACGGACCAGCAGATCTCCTGTCCTGACAGTGCTGGGCTTACTTGGCCCAACCAGGGTTACAAGTGCCACTTCCAGGGACATCCTGCAGTTGAACCAGAGGTCAGGTGACGTGAAGCTGCACAGTCAGGTTCTGGTTTTGTCTTACTAGTTTCTATTGTAGTTTAAAAGCCAAATGTTGTAAAAGAGACTACCGCTAAGTGATTATGAGCTGGGTGTGGATGACCTGCTAGGTCATTAGTCACCTGCGAGGTGACTGCCTCACCTGCGAGGTACTGGGAATCCTCAGAGCCAGGGGTTATTTGTAACCCTTAACCAGCAGCCTCCAAGTCCCTGCAATTAAGATGGTAAAGTTTGTAACCTATGCATTTTCATGTCTTGTGGAGATCTTCTGATACCATGTGACTGCTTGTGTCACTTGCTCCTTAGGATGTTGTCCAAGCTTTTGCTTGGAACTGGTGTATATTTTAAAGCATTTCTGTCACTGTGGTTAGAGAAATGCCTCTGAAGCTTGCATGCATTGATTTAGCAAACTTTTTTTATTGTTCTCTCATCCTGTTGACACTAGGAAAATTCACCTTTAATCTGCTGTGCTGCTGTCCTGGAGTCGACTTTTTGCTTTAAGCCTGGTCAGTTCAGTTCTGAACTGCTCATACGCGTCTATTTCCCCTCATTTCACTCTGGTGAGGGATGATGGGAGGTAGCCAGGCACAGGTGGCCATAAACCTGTGGGAGTGTGTGCTGTGCCCCACAGCCACTGGCGAGCTGGCCCAGCCGCCCTGCCAGGGATGGAGGTGTTGTTTCAGATTCCTAAAACTTGCACCAGCAGCAGAGCCCTCAGCCCGTATGGCCAAGCCCAGCGAGAGGGAGCTCAGAGGTGAAGGAAGCACCCCAGCCTGGGCCTGGGTGCAGGGTCTCGGAGCTGATGGAGACCCCCTCGTGCTGGGGCTGCCCACGCCGGGGCTGCAGCCTTTGGCCAAGGGGACCAAGGGCCCTGCGGCACGGCCCTGGGCCGGCTGGAGCATACGTGCCCATAGTGCTTGATAAGGCAGGAATGCACTGCCGCAGTGCTCTGTGTCATTGCAAGTGTTGCCGTGGAAACCTGAATTTTAGCCCTGGCTGGTTTCGGTGTGTTTGCCCATCGGCATCCCCATGTTTATCGGGGAGGCATGGCCGCGGCCTGGGGTGACAGGCCATGGGGGCCACTCAGCACCAGTGCTGTGGGGTGCCTGCTGTGCCATGGCTCCCCTCGGCAGGCAGACCCTCCGCAGGGTGTCCCATGGCTGGCCTTGCTCTCCGAGGCACCTTCTCCCGGCCTCTCCCATGGTGTGGGGTGCCCCGCCATAGGCCGCGCTGGCCCCGAGGCCTGGTCATCGCCCATGGCTGGGACGCAGCAAGGCAGAGCTCATGGGGACCCCCAGCCTGAGCCCCCTCTGTCTGAGCAGGAGACAGAGCATGGGGACAACAAGAAGTTATGGAAAACACATGCTGTGGTTTGGTTGTTCCTGGTAAGGGTGACACCTCTGAAAATCCAGTGCCTCTGCGTGGAGGAAGCCGTGCACAGCTCTTATCTGACTTCCTGAGTTGTTCTGGCTCTGGTGCTCACGTAAGTCATGTGTTTGCCTAGCAAGAATTTTTTTTTTTTTTTTTTTTTTTTTTTTTCATTTTGAGGCTCTTTCTGATTTTCTTCCTGCCGGGTATTGTGGTCTCCTCTTGCCGCCCTGTGAGGCAGTCAGTCTGGCTCTCACACCCACGCCAATGGTGTCCATCTTCAACACCGAGCTACAATTGGTGACTGGGCAGGACGCCTGTCTGGCTGCACTGGTATGGACTGGTGTGTGAGGATAGTGCAGCAATTGACCTTTGGATTTCTCCTCTGATCTCCGGGTGCAGGCTGTGTCTTTGTGCCTCCTCAGATCAAGGGGGTGTGCATCACGCTCTTCTGAAGAGGTTCAGGCCCATCTCCACTGTTCGGCTGTCCATTAGTGTTGTGCAAATCCCTGGTCTGATGTAGCTTAGACTGAAACGTGCTTCCCTTTGTACTGACAATAAAGAAGTTTCTCTCTTTGAACAAGAGTCTCCCAGTCAGATGGGAAGATGTGGTTCTTGGTAAGTGGAAGCACTATGTGATCCCCTTAGAAAAGCTTTTTCACAGAGTCCTCTTCCCCACACCCCAGTATTCCATAAAGGCTTGAAATACTTGGAAGGTGCATTAGAGGCAGGAAGTGTGTGAGAGCACAGCACAGGTCATCTATTGATTTATTGTTATCTTTTACAATTCTTGCTTGTGGGTTTTAGGGAAGGCCAGATGAATAAGGAATAGCACGGCCATGTTGTATTTGAGACCCAAAAATGTTGAGATAACTCTTTACTGCTGACAGATGCAGAAATGTTTAGATATCCCCCTCAGAAAACAGTAGTAAATGAAGTAGTAGGCTTTGTGTGCCAGTGAAACAGCCTGCTGGCTTGGCCAGCACTCTTAAAGAATATTAAACAAAAATGACCCTTTTTCATTCAAGCAATGACTCGGGAGGGAATGCTGATGAGATTATCCCATGTGTTTCCCCTGCGGTGGGTGCCTTGGTCGTGCTGCTGCTGGGGTAGGGTATGCTGTAGTTGGAAAATTACTAAGCTAAAAAGCTGCTGTGCTGCTGCTTCTGAGATGATCAGAATGAAACAACACAAAGTTGTTGCAAAAGGCTGAAGGCTTAGTGATTAATGTCAATTTCTTGCTCTTGTTACTGCCTTGCATCTTTGGCAACATACCTATTGTGGTGTGCCTTTTTTCTGTTTTAGTCATCTTCCCATCCCTTGGTGTTACTCCTTAGAGGGGAGGAACTTGTACTTTTCCTCTCACGCTGTTTTCTCCTGCCTGCTTGTTCTGCCGTTCCCTGCAGCATCCGAGGTCATCGGCTGGACTAGATAACAAAGGTTTGCCTTTTGCTTTGGTTTAGGTTTTTTCCTCACTATGAAAATGCTTAGGAATAGGGAATAAATACCTCCGAGTGATACCTGCTTCACAGAGCTGCTATTTGGCAGTCTCTCTCGCTCTCTAAGCCGGTGATTTTCGGGTTTCCCCTGGTAGCAAAGCCTCCCTTGGTGAAAAGGCTGTGGTTTGTGCCACACAAGCAGCTGTCTTTTTTCCCTGGCCAGGGCTGATACTGCTCCTGTTATCCCTGCAGCCTGTGCTGGGAAGCAAGCCTGGGTTCAGCAGATACTGGGTAGACCTGGATTCAAGCTGGTTCTTTGGGTTAGGATTGTTGGTGTGGACCTGCCAGCCACCACTGGAGAAGATGGCTCCACAGAAGCTGCCACCTCCTCCTTCCACCTAGTTCCCTGATGATGGGGGTTTAAGCAAATTCCCCACACAGGGGAATATCCTGGGACTGGTTGCCAGAATAACCCCTGAGACCACTTACCGGCATAACCACTGCCTCTTCTGAGCGACCGCCCACCCCAGGCCCTGCTGCCACTGTCACCAGGTGGCCATGCTCTCCAGACCAACAGGGGTTAGGCTATAAACTAGACCACCCCACCCTCCTTTTTTGGATTGCTTGTGAGTAGTTGCTGAGGAAGTGATTTGGGAAGGTGCAATTGTAACAAAACACAGTGGGAACAAAGTTTTCCTTGCCCCAAGGTGGGAGGGCAGCCTCTGTGTAATGCCCTCACCCTTGCAGCCCAACAACAGCTCCCTTTGTTTGCAATCACTGAATTAGCTTGTAGAGTGCTTTAACTGTATGCCTTTTAAAACATCACTGGAAAAACAGCTATATTAAAAGCACTACACAAACCCCCCTAAATTCAAATACTGTTTTTTTTCTCAGAAACCTAAAATCCCAACGTTGGATTGAGTGTTGCAGATTTTTGAACAAGTGAGGCTCACCCATTCACGAAGCACTTATTTTGTATTAGCAAACCTTCCAAACCATTTTTTTTCCCTTGTGTGTACCACAGCTTCCTACCCAGCAGCAGGAGGATAAAGTGATGATAGCACAGGGTCATGTTGAGTTGATTGATCTGACTTGACCCCTTCCCTTCTGCCTGTTGCAGCAAAGCTGGTCAGCTCAGTGAATTGAACAGACAGAAAAGGAATCTCTTGTGGTGTTGTGTTTCTGTCACATCGACCTGATGGCCACACTTTCTCTGTCTCTCCAAGTGGTGGGTCAGGTGCAGGGAAGGCATTGAGACTGCTGTGGTGGTGGAGGGGACAGGTGCTCTCTGGGGGGTGACTGCAGCTGGCTTCATCCACTGCAATACACTGTGGTCACTCCCAGTCCACTGGGTCTGAGCTGCCTTTTCTGGTGTTGATGTGTTAAAGCTTCCTTTTTGCTTATAAACTGTTGGTACTTGTGCAGATTAGCTTAGGGGTCTGAAAGTCTGTTGATCTCTTGGGAAAGTATACTGAGCTCAAGTCACTTTCCTTTAGGGTCTTCACCAGTCCCTCTGTGTATCAAACTTTAGCAGATTGTCCATGGGATTCCTGTGAATGAGCACACAGGGTGAAGTGCTGCATCTTCTCTCGTTCTCAAAGTTAATTTGTCTTCAGAATTGTTGCCTTCAAAGCACAACTCCTGCTAAATTTCTTCATAATAATTGTGGGGGTTTTAGGAAAAAGCAAAAAGTTTGACAAAATGTTCAGACACTTTGCTTAACGGAATTTTCTTGGCAATTGCTCGTGGGTTGTACGTGTTGTTTATGGGAGATCTTGTGTGCAAGGAGAATGTGGTTGTAAGTTTTAAGCGTTGACTGATGTTCCCCGTGGCACGTGGGAGGAGAGCCCAGAAGATGTTAACAGACTTGGACATAGTGGTGCCGTTCGTGTTCTCCCCACTAAGTCCTCTGATCTGGTGAGACTGCTGCTGGTTTTGAGATGATTTGTGTTGCCTAGGTGGTGTTTAACCGGGAAGGGGAAGTTACCTGCATTGTGTACCAATTTTGAGAAGTTTGTGGGTTTTTTTTCCTTTTTGCACCAAAGTTTCTGCTTGCCAAATAAAATCTCAGCACAACCACTCTCCTTCTTACTTAGTGTTTGGTGATCTAACACAGTCCATCTAAAGTCCTGACAAACACAGTGCTTTGCCCTGGCATTGCACACTTGCACTGCCTGAGCATTGGGTTAGGATTTATTTTTTTTTCTGTTATGAAACTTCATGATGGCATCTCTGATCAGCTTTTTTCCCTTACTGGTGCACCTCGTTCTCATCTAGGGCCATGGCAGTGTGGTTTTGTGGGTAACTTATGCATTTGCTGAGTTTTGGGGTTCCTTTGGGCAACAACTTAAAGCTGCTTTTAGTTAGGATTGAACAAGTGTGGGGGACAACAGGAGTTTGTCCCCCAGCACTGCTGGTGCCTGTCAACTTCAACAGACTCTTTTTGCTGACTGATTCAGCACTTCTCGTAGTGTCATAGGTTCCTTACCAGCAGTTGCTTTTTCTGGAGCTGTTACCTGTTCCCCTGGGCAGATTTTGCTATATTTGATATAAACAACTGCAATATGAAGCTGTGTATAGGCCAAGTAGTGTTACATGGAATGCCTAAGGCTAGGTATTGTTTTGAAACTCGCAATGTATACAGAAGCTGTGCCTGTTAAAGGGGGCAGTTCTGGGGGCAGTTGGATTTTTGGTATTGCTGCAGCAGCTCCTACCTGCTTTTCTCCCTTTGCTTTTCTCCCTACTGTGGCCACAGTAATAGCTTAGCAGCAAAATTGGACTTTCTGTAGATTGTCATTTCTGAAAGGGGCCATAACTTCATTTCAACCTGCCTGGAGGAAACTGACTTTGTTTTCAGACTCCATGTGTTAATTTGTATCCTCCCAAGAGCTTTTCACTGCTGTACTTCATTCACTGTAATATTAATGTATTGCCTTGGGGGGGAAAAAATACTCCTGTCCTTGATTCTTGATGTTCCTGACTGAGCTCTCTAGAAATAAAAGCCTTCATGGTGGTAGAAGGCAGAAATTACCCTTCCCAAACAGCTCTCTGCATTACTCCCCATCCTGCCCCACCGGCCAGTTCCTGCTCTTCTGGGAGAGATATCTTGTGCTTTGGGACTAGGCTCAAAATTAATCTAAACTCTTATGTCTAAAACGATGAGCGAAGATGTTAATGGTTAAGAAAAGGACTTGTATTTGTTATCACAGGCTGCCCAGTTAGATACAGCTAGAGAAACTAATACAAAACTCCAACCTGTATAAAATTCACAAGCTTCAGGTAATTTTGGGAGTTCAAGCAGCAGCAGGGAAGAAATGATTGCTTCTACCTGCCTGTTCCTGACCCTGTATGGCTTTGCTGACACCACAGAAGATGAGGTAGAAGCTGTTTGGTTGCCTTGTAGCTTGGCAAAGGGATTTTTGAGTTGCTCTGCCCTCTGCTCCCTTCTTTTTCTGTTTCTTCCAAGAACATGCATCTGTGCTTCTGTGGGACCAGGTCCTGCTCTGAGATGACGAATGACTGACCTTATTGCAGATCTTCTGCAATACATTGATTCTGAATGTGGCTTTTGTTCGGCCACGTTTTGCATCCAGAATGCCTGGCAGCACACAAAGTCCACCCTTTGTTTTGGGTAATGAGCATTGAATATTTTAATGAGTGTTTCTTAGTCTAGTCAGTGTCAAGTACCATTTTGGTAACAAGTGACTGAGCTAACCTCTCAGCTTCGTCCAGCAGCAAGCCATTTATTTACAGGACTGCACAAATTCTTAAGGAGTCCCCTATGACTCCCAACAAACCCAAAACACCAAACCCAAAGCAAACACCACACCAAACCTCCCAAGACCAGAAGAACCCCAAGCCTTCCATCCTCAGTATGTGTGCAGATATTATTTACATAAAACAAAAAAGTTCTTGGTGTTGCTGTATGCTTTCTCTTTTTATTTTTTTAAAATATGGGTCTTTTTTACAATTTGAAAAAGAAGGCACGTTTTATTAAAGGAAGAAAAAATATTCCTTGGGTATTCCTAGTGTTTCTGTGGTACAGATGCAGCTGCCAGTGCGTTCTGGCTGCTTCCGGACCGAGGGCATTGCTCACCGTGCTGCTCACTGAAAATAACCCTGTGAACCCACTGAAAATAACCCTGTGAACCCACTGAAAATAACCCTGTGAACCCACGCTAAAGATCTTATGGACAAACGAATGCTGACACAGCTCTGCAGTTACATAATTTCATTTTAAAAAAACACAGTAAACCATTTTCAAGTGTTTAACAAGTATTTTTCGTCCAAGCAGAAGTATTGTGTTTCTTCCCCAGTCCTGTGGATTTGCTGGTGATGAACTGACTGTAATGGACTATTTTGATATATATGTTAATTTAGTGTGCCTTTGGCCTTTTTTGAGCAGTGATCATATGTCTTCTAATTAAGAAGAAAGATAGTAACTACTTTTCTTCCTCTTGAAAAGCATCTTAAAAGCACATATGTATAGGAAATAACTTTTGTAGTTAAATTGCTTTAAATTTAGTCTCCTGCATTGGTTATGTTCTTGTTAATTATTTCTTTTAAGGTACAGCTATTTTTCAGCATACCTTAACTTTTGTCCGTGTCTTTGGCTGTTGATGCCATGTCCTTGTAGGTCAGGGACATGCTGGAGAAGGGAAGGGTTGGACTCCATGGTGGGATTTGCTGCCCTTCCAGCCAAGAGGGTCTGTGTGAGCTCAGCACAGCTTCCCAAACCTAATCAGTCGAAGCCCAAGTTGGAAACTGCACAGATTTCTTAGTCTCTTACAAGACACTGTAGTTTTCAACTGTAAGAGCCCGCTAGCATTACAATAGACATTTAAGTGACAAATACTCTTTGCGAGAAGAAAAAAATAAAAATTTCAAAGGGCTGCCACAGTTTTAAAGTGAGTAGAATGGAAGAGGAGGGAAAGGGGGGGAAACCAGCGTAGGTGTGTGGGGAACAGCAGGAGCAGCACACGAAGCCTGAGTTCTAGACATCGATGGCGAGAGCAGTTCCCCTCTCCATCAGCTTGGCTGGGCACTGGTTGGAGGGTGGGATTTTCCCCCCCTAATCCAGGCAGAGGCTGGGATGGGAGCGATTCATCCCCCAAATGTAGAAATCCCTGGGGAGCAGAGCTGATGGTTGGGTATAGCTTATGGGAAAAGAGGTACAGCTGGAGGGATGACTTGATGTTTGGTGGTGTTTTTTTTTTAAAAAAAAAAAAAAAAGAACCTGGCTCAAGATGAAGAAGGGAGGCCAAAGGTGGGAGCTGCTGGGCTGACTGACAGCAGTCCTTGTTGGAATGTTGATGTCTTTGACAGGGCTTCTTCACCAGGGAAGATTGGGAACTCATACAGTAACATTAATTACTAACTCTGGTTGAGCGCTGGAAGATCTAATTTCATTTCTGGTTGGATAATAGGATGATTCATACAAGAAAACAAATTGTGTCAGAAAATGGAGTCTCTCTCTGAAAACTGACAGTCCTGATTTCTGCTCTGAGCTGAAGTTTACCACAGTTGAGCTATTACAGGAATTTTAAAAAGTAACAACTACTGAAAATTTGCATCCCTGGGGATGCAGAGAAGTGCAGCAGAAGTGCAGGGCTGGTGGGTCTGCCAGGGGGCAAAGCAGCAGATGGTGTGAAACATGGAGGAGATACAGGGCCAGAGGCCAAAGACAGACCCCAGATCTTCATAGGCACTGAAAGCCTGACGTCTGATGGGAAATCTGCCTGTATTTTTCACCTTTTCATAGATTCATAGAATTGCCTGGATTGGAAGGAACCTTTCAGATCATCAAGTCCAACCATCAACCCAACACTGACCAACCCACCACCAACCCATGTCCCTCAGCACCACGTCTGCCCAGCTTAAATCCCTCCAGGTGACCACTGCTGCCCTGGGCAGCCTCTTCCAAAGCTTAGTGACCCTTTTCATGAAGAAATTTTTCCTAATATCCATCCTAAACTTCCCCTAGTGCAGCTTGAGGCCATTTCCTCTTGTGCTATTGCCTGTTCCTTGGGAGAAGAGAGGGACCCTGCCTGGCTACACCCTCCTTTCAGGGAGCTGTAGAGAGCCACAATGAGACATTCTTTGCTTTCACCTGATTTAGTGCAGTGTTCTTGTTTAGCCAGTTAAATCTGACAGTATTGCATATACTCCTGTCACAGAACACCAGAGAAATTGGTGAAGCTCTCCAGAATGCCTGAATCCAGCTCCTGATAAATTCTGGAATTATAATCTATATTTAATCCTTTGTACTTTTACAGGCTTGCTATGAACCAAGCTTCAAATAAGGTCTTTTGTAGTAAATACACCAAGCACTGAAATTACAGATTAAGGTTCAGTGCCAGTAGTGTTCACTAATATTTCTAAAATTGCTTTCAGATACCTCTTTTGGGTTTGTTAGCATTTCATATTGCTTTTTAATGTCTTTGCTTATTTTTCCTTCACTGCTCAAACCAGGATGAATAGGAACACATCACATTATAGCTAACAATTTACCAGGTTGGTAGTTAAGCAGTAATCTTCTGTGGTGCTGTTCTCGTGGTATCCTTCAAGCTACCCCTGCTGAATGCCTTTGATGAATTACAGTAACTGTAATAACCCAGGATTAATACTTTATGATTGGAAGGCTTAATTACTGCTGTTTCAAGCATACTTGATCTCTGATTTGAAACAGAAGAGAAAAATCAAACTATTTAAAAGAAAAAAGTCCACCCTTGGAACTTTCATTTTGCTTTTTCTCAAATTTTGTTCAGTTTCCAAGAGGTTTTTCCCTCCTGATGCAAACTGTGTGTGGCATCAGTGAAGCTCATGTGTTCTCTTTGCAGTATATCTCTTGTGTCTCTACAAAACCTTTGCAAAACAAGAGTTTTGTTTTAAGCAAAAATAAAGAAACAGAAATGTAGAAACAGAAATGTAGGAGCTCAAGTTTTATTCCACTGAGCATCTTCCTCCTTTTCTAGAAAAGCAACAACTGATCATTAGAAAGTGGATTTATTTCCTCTGTAAGGGAGGAAAATCCATCTCTAAAGGATGCTTTTCTCATATTGCCTTGACTGTGAAAAACTACGTATAAACTGTTTGAAGTATGGGATCGTGATCTTCATACCCAGGGAATGAAGAACAAACACAAAACCCAACAACAAACAAAACCCTACAAACCAAACCCAACCCCGCCTCTCTGTCTAACAAATCTGTAACATATTTCATAAACACACAAAGGGGATCTTCTTTTGACTGGTAAAATAACATTTCCACTGCTGAACTGTTATTTTGTTGTTTTCAGGTTTGTTTTGCAAACAAAATGCCAAAGTCTGAAGTGTAGTCAAATACAAAAATAATTCAAATTTTGGTCACAGAAAACAAGATAACCACGTGTAAAGAAAGAAGTATGTGTAATTCCCTGGATTGTTGTCTGTATAATGAAGTCACACTGGTTCTGGTTAATCCTGGGACCTGGTGACTTGTGACTGTGTGGCTGTAATCCTCGGAAGAGTAGCAGCGTGATGATACTGTGAAGGTTTAGAGGCAGTTTAACCCATTAGCAGCGGAGGCAGCAGGAGGTGCCTTGGGCAGGTGCTGCTCTGGGCGATGCTGGAAGCTGTGCAGATGCCCAGCATCACCAAGCGTGGGCCCAGGCCAGCCGGGGCAGTGCCTGTCCCCAGCAGCGGTGGTCTGGCCGTGGGTTCCCTTTGCCCAGAAGCCCCACGTCTGTCCCCTCGCACCCTGGCACGTGTCACTGCCCGCAAACACAACCTCACCTCCACCATTTCCTCCCTGCCTGCTTCCCAACCGCAGTGGTTTGAACCTGCTCTCCTGCCTGCCTCGTTCCTAACCGCAATGGAGGCTGCTTTTCAGGGAATTCTGGTTTCATGTGTTTCCAAGTCATTTGTAGTAGTACTCTTATTTAAATCTGAAAACGCTTTGTGTTTGAAGACCTTTGTGCCGCAGTCTGATTTGCTGTTTGTCAGCAAACTTTGAGATGGAGGTGGTAGAAACTGGGAGGGGAGGCTGGTACACCAGAGGGTTGCTCTGCCGGTGGGAGGGACCTGGATGGGCTGGAGAAAGGGGCTGGCAGGGACCTCCTGAGGTTCAGCAAAGGGAAATGTTCTGCACCTGGGCAGGAATAACCCAGGAACAGCCCACACACCGGGAGGGGGTGGGCCCAACACAGGAAAAATGAAGAGGGTTGTATTAAGTGTGGTTCAATTCTTTCACTTCAAAAGAGTTTGAATTTTAACGGCCTGGTGGATTTCACCATATCCGAAGCACCACTTCAAGATGGTTAGTGTTTAAAAAATATACAAACGTTTAACTGTATCAGAGGTTGGTGTACTGAAAGGTAAAAACCAAATTGTCATGCTAGAAAAGGTGTTTTGAAAACAAGTCTATTGTGTCCTTTTGAGACTTCTTCCTGCAGGCTCTTAATTCAGTCCATTCTTTGTTATTGGCCAAAATTGTTAGACCTTCACTGGGGAATTGGATTTTTTGTGTTTCTCTTTTGACTAGTAAGTTTTGAAGTGCTGCTCTCTTCTGTGTGCTGGAAAGTAATAGATCTGTCCGGACATTGACCCGGGGATAATGAATATCTGAAATTAAACCAGCTGGCCTTGTTTCACTCGGGTTGGCAAAGCTCTTACCAGTGTCAGGGCCAGGGTAACGCAATCACCCAACACATAAAAACGTTGTTCCTTTATTTTATGGTAGTTCATGCTCAAAGGGCTGCTTTTGCATGCCAGAAAGTTACATATTTGTTTAAACAACACTTGAAGTTTTAATGAATCAGTTGAGTTTCTGTATCCTCTAAGGGAAGGAAAAGAAGTTACTGTCAGATTTTCCTTTATGAATTTTCCATTTAAACATGCAGTAAATTTTCAGTTTGGATGCAGATGATCTTGGAGCTGGTCTCTGGTGCACCATCAGGGTTGTGTGGGTGGGTTATTGGGGGTTTTTTTTTTTTCCGTTTTAAAACTAAGTCAATAAGGAGAGTCACTTTCAGGTCACAGGCTTCTGCGAATGCGCCAGTAACTTCTAGTCAAAGCTTTGTTAATATTTTTAATAGCAACATGTACCAAATGCTTTTCCTGTTTCTTTGCTCCTGCCAAAGATTATACAAGTCTCGTGGTTTGTCCAGGGAAAAGCAGATTGAGGATTCCTTCAGAAAGAAAATTTCCTACACCATAAATCTGAGACGTGTACAAATGATTCAGCAAATACACCTTCCTTTCTCATGCTACACTGGGTTTTTTCCTTCCTTTGAGGTGCTTGCACAAAATGGTGCTAAATTAAGCAGATGTGAGTGATCGTTGTGCTTTTCATGGGAAACGTGTTGGTATTGCAAGCTTCTCAGGGGCAGTCCCCTGTCTCCTACGGATGAGAGGAGGAGGTATTTGGACCAGTGTCAGCCTGTTGAGTTGGAAGAGCCAAGAAGATGGAAATCCCAGTAATCCAAGTGTCAGAGCCCAGGACAGGAGCAAGCGAAGTGACACCAGGGAGTGAGTGGTCACAGCCCGTTGGGGGGATCCTGTCTCCCCCCAGCCTGCACTCAGAAGCTCACAGCCATCCAAGGGAGTGAGTGAATTAACGAACCTGACTTATGTGACTGTCACCATCTCTGCTGTCAGCTGGAGGGGGAGATGGCAACCTCTGGCAGTGTTAAATACTGGGAAGAAGGCTGTTGGATAAGAATTGTTTTCTTCACTGGCACAGCTGGATCCAGAAAACATCTGTGCACAGCCTGCAGGAGGCTGCTGAGGAGTTCAGTGAATCAGGTTGTGCAGAAAACGACGTGTCGGTCAGATGAGTTCCTTTAGTGAGTGATATAAATAGGTCTAAATGTTAAGTAAGAAGAATAAAGTCCTGTGCAGGACGGCGAGTGCATTAATTTAAAGTTCTTCTGCATTCTCTTAGGTATTTCTACAGAGCCCAGGTGACCTGGTTCAACATGCTTGCTACAATTGCTCAAGTATATCTGGCTGCACGGGCTTCAGCTGATTTTTATAAAAATAGATCACCATTCACCTGGAACACTTGCTTTTTTTAAAACGTGCAGTAAAAAGAACTCATAAGCAGTTTTTCATGAGGTCAATACTGTGATTGGAGCCTCTTTTAATAGTGTGCTTTCAGAGTTGGAGTGGGAGTTCTGGGATTCCCGTCTGGCACTGGTGGGTTCCTGTGCTCTCCATGCACCCCCCCTGGGGGGGTTTGACTTGCTCCCTGCAGTGCCTCTGCCCGGCCCCTCCACAGCATGAGCACCATCGGGGTATGGCTCTCTAAGACAAGCTCCTGCCTTTCTGAAATTCTGCCTGGTGGTTTCCCCCCCCCCCCCCCCCCCCCCCACAACAAAATTTAGACAAAATAAGGTGTGAGTTTCTTTAAATACGTTGCGTCGTGCAAGGAGTGTTGAGAATTCTGCAGGGAAGCAAAGGCACCATTAGCTCTAGTGTCGGACTTCACAAGGGGAGTGCGATCAGCTCCTGAAGGGAGGAAGGGCTGGGCTGGGCTCCCGGGTTGCTCGTGGTGATTTACCTGCAATGACATTTTGATTTCCGTGCCCGAGCCAGAGGAGTGGGTGGTTGTGACCCAGTCACCTCTGCTCCGTGTTTGTTTTCCTGTGCTGAGCGTCGCAGAGCGGAGATGCAGTTCCTTGGTGCCCGCTCTTGTTTCCATTGCAGAGCTGAGATTTTATCGAAGGCTCTTTGCAAAATTGCCACTGACAAATTTCAAGATTATTAAGATATCTCAGGAATTATACTGAGACTTACCACGTTGTGTTGCTGTGGCTGTCAGAGGGTCGCTGTGGTGACCCCAGAGGCTGAGCTCTTCACTGTGGGCGCCTCTCTTCTCCTCGGGTCTCCAGAAAGAAAACCAACTTCTCCCTGCTCCCGCTGGCCATGCTGTTGGAGATGACAGTTTACGTTGACTGGCTTCTCTGCTTGGCTCCTGGCCTTTCTTCCAAACCATGCTCACTTTTGTGGTGTTTTGCTGTTTTTCCTTTGACTGTCCACAGAGACTTTAAGCTGAAAGCAGAGTGTTTCTGGCTCGGGGCGCAGGTGGGGTGTCTCACCCCGGTCCTCCCTCCTGGGCTGCCCTCCCCATGTTGGTGTTGGCGGGTGCCTGTCTGTCAGAGGAGAGGATTATCTGACTTGGCAACACTCAGTGTGAGACGTGGATGTGGTTTAGCTTCCTAGAGGTCGGGTTTTTCACTCAGCCATAGTGTGAGTTGGTTTAATCCTGTCTGCCTAGCAATAGGGGTTAGTGGTGATTTTTGTCAGTATTAAATCAACGGTTGGACTCAATGAAAGGCCCCTTCCAGTCTGGGCAATTCTGTGATTCTATGAATCCACCAACAAATCAAAGTAGGAATCGGCAGGACTCCTCTGCGGTCTCGCTTGTCTTCTGCCCACAGTTTCTAAAAGGTGTAGGATTGCCTACCTTTGTTAGGCTGGTGATACACAACACTTCTGCCCTTTTTTTAAGGAGGTGTCGAATATTCTGCTTTGTTTTGAAGCTGGGAATGCTAGTTGATTTTTCACAATAACAGGGAGAATTAAAGAGCATTTTGTCTTGGTGATTGTATGTTTTTATTATGTCTGGCACAGCAGGGGCTTTGTGCGTGTTTTTTCATTCAGGAAAACAGAGGTTCCAGCATTTAAAACATTGGGTTAAAGTTTTGTTGTCTTTTCCACTCTAATGTGTTTTGCAACCAAAACATTGAATTAAAGGTTTGTTGTCTTTTCTGTTTTGTTATATTTTGCAAACTTTCAGGTACAATAAAGCAGAGATGAGGTGCTCAGTGGATGAAACTGGGTTCACAGAGTTCCTGCATGCAGGTAACTTTCCAGCATGATCTGGTTTCCCTCCTTCCAGTCAGTGGAAATTTACCTCGCCGACGCCTATCTTGGTTTGGAATCAAAAATGTCTCTACACACGGAGAAGGAAAAAAAACCCCACAAACTCCAAAACAAAAACCAACCCAACATTCCCCTGCCGCGGTTCAGGTTAAGCTTTCTCCAGGTGAAACCCTAGATTGCTGTCCTTTCTCCCGGTTGCCTTGGTGAGGGACATTGATTGCCTCCCTCAGCCAAGCCTGCGCGGTGGCCGGTGGCCAGCGGTGCCTCGCGGCGCTCCCGGGGACGTGCCGGCTCTGGACCGGGGGGCTCAGCCCGGGGTGAGTGGGGATTTGGTGACGGCGGGCGGTGGGGTGTCTGGGTGTGCTCCCACTGCTCGGGGTCCCCCACGCAGGCACAAGGAAGGCTGGTTGGGGTGTTGCGCCACTCGGGAAACATGAAAGGGAATTTGTCCATCTTGAGGGACTTGGCTCACGGGTGGGTATGCACCTTTAATAGGGTAGTTGCGGAAGAACGTGTTGAATGTTTATTCTTCTCTGGTCTGCATGGCATCCAGCTTGCGTTGTGCCTCTCACACCTGTTTGTTGGCTTAAAAAAGCCAGGTTTCTCATTTTATACCCATATCGGTTGTTATTTCAGTGCACACTCTAAACGTACCATGGGATTTTCTGTCCTGTCTACAGCTTTCCTTCTTACACCAGGCAGTGGTTTGCTGTGGGTCTCCTTTTTCCTTGTTTATTTAGAATGGGCAGATGTGTATGGCAGTGCTGGGTTTTGTAGCCCGGGTGTTTTGCTTTAGTGGCTGGGGACTGTCCCGCTCTCCTGGGCTGCTCCTCGGAGCGGTGGCCATACCTCCTCGCCGGTGGGGCAGAAGCACCCACCTCAGGGCACCGAGTTCTGCCCACGTTCTTCCCCTGTCGCTGCCGTAGCTCTTCCTGGCTCCAGGGTATTTTGTTAATCCAAGAACAGGAGGACTTTTCAATAAATTTTCTTTATGTGAATGCTTTATTAAGTTTTAGAAATTACTTTGCTCTTCAGAGCAGCACCTGCAGAAAATAAACATGTCGCTTATTTGAAAGCAAATTTAAAAATGTGAACCATGCACATAAATGTACACAGAAAAGTAAACACATCTGTATTCTGTCATCTGTTTCTGAGGTGAATTGGGGGTCTGTTTATTGTTGGTGAAATCTGGTCCTTGCTGCATGATTGGCTTGGTGTTTCATAGCTGGGTTCCACCTGAGTTGGCCGTGTCTTCTACAACGGCAATGTGAATTGCAGATGAGAAAACAGAACGTGTGTAAAGGTTATCCTTCAGCAAAGAAGAGAACTATGTAACCTCTGACATTTTGGGGGGAGGCAAGAATACATAAACTGCCCGTTAATGTTTGGACAAAGCAGGAGTCGGTACGGAGCTGCCCGTTAATGCCTAACCCAGGGGTTTATGGCACCCTCCTGCACTGGGTGAGCTGGGGTGAGGTTAGTGGGGCGTAAATGGCTCTGACAAGGGAGGCTTCGTAAACATTAGTGTTTTACTGCTTAACAGCCAGCAGCCTCCCCACTGCACACCCACACCTCTGCCCCCCAGCAGCAGCACTGCCAGGCTGCTGTCATCCAACTGCTCTGAACTACACAATGTTTTTAAAATTCTGAGAATTGTTCTGGTTGTAAGACCGGACAAAAAAAAACCAAAAAACCCACCAGTGGAAGGTGGACTTGTCCTTGGTGAAGCCATGCTGGCTGTCACCAGTCACCTCCTTATTTTCCCTGTGCCTTAGCAGCAATTCCAGGAGGAACTGCTCCACAGTCCTGCCGGGCACAGAGGTGAGGCTGACCGGCCTCTAGTTCCCCGGGTCTTCCTTTGTTCCCTTTTTGAAAATAGCTGTTACGTTTCCCCTTTTCCAGTCAGTGGGAACTTCACCAGACTCCACAACTTCTCCAGTAGGATGGGAAGTGGGTTAGCAACTTCATCCGTCAGCTCCCTCAGGATCCATGGATGCATTTCATCGGGTCCCAAGGACTCGTGTACCTTCAGGTTCCCTTGATGGTCTTGTACTTCATCTTCTCCGACAGTGGGCAGTGTGTCTTGCAGAGCATGAATTAGAGATCCTCCTGTAGCTGGACTTCATCCTGCTCTGTAATTTTATTTTTTTTAATATGCTATTTTTTTCATTCAGTTAGTACACAGAGATGATTTTAATGCATAAATACGATGCCACTCTAGCAAAGTTGATGTTGGACTTCATGGGAGGAAATCTGAGTAGCTTTTATAATGTACTGACTGTCAGAAATCCCTCTTCCCACCCCTCTTTCCTTAGTATTACAGCTTCTTGTCTTCCAGTTCTCCTTCGGTAAGGTCAGAATAGTCTGACCCGTTTCTGATGGGTTTTTCTGTGCTATCTTCTCTTAATGAAGGAATTTTCTTGATCGCCATTTGCAAGTTTGTTGCCTTTTGTCTGTTCAGACCACTCCGGAAGACATTGTTGTATTGACATGAACAGCTTGAAAAAGGCAAACATGCCAAAAACATACCAGAAACATACAAAAAAATTCAGTATCCACTACCACAGCACCATTGAAATTTCCCATAGTGTTTGTTCACCTGTCCCGTAAGCGTCAGGCCCTTCTGGGAAGGAATCTGAAATTAGAAACTCCTTGGGATGATATGAAGGGCTGCTGGGAAGAATACCAACAAACACATTTTCTGAAAGGAATTAAATCCTCGCTCTTGTTCGGATGCAGCAGCTCCTACGGCAGGACGAGTGTCAGGATGGAACTCGCCCTGCAGACAGGTTCAGTGAGACCTTTGTTTTTCTTTCTCTGAAGTCATCTGTTTGTGACTCCTTCAGGAATGGCATTAGACCGGACAGGTACGGCTTTGCTTCTGGGGAGTTTCTGACCTTCCTAATAATCTCAAAAATCTCAGCTGCAGCTAACAAATCTGTGCCTGGCTCTTAGCTATCGAGAGCAAACAGAGTAGGTGTAGCATGGCCATGCCAGGGAAACCTGAGGGAAAACGCTATTGTTTTCTGAGCAAGCTTCAAGGAACGGAGTCTCAAATTACTGTAACTGAATCTTGTATCTTGCAGGTCTGGGAGGCTTATCAGGGCAGAAACAGGTATCAGTGATACAGGTGACTGCAGAACCTGTTTCTGTAGGATCCTTTCCAGATTTCATTTGGGTGGCCTCTTTACGCAGCAAAAATTAACTGGTCATACAGGGTGGAAAAAAAAATAAACTGAAAAATACCCTTTCTCCTGATGTTCCTCAGGAGTTTAACACAGTGAGGTGATAAACTGAGCATTGGGTTGATGCCCTAGTGACAGGCATCCTTGGGAACTGGCGTGTGTCACTGGAAATTGGTTTGGAGCTCTCTATATACCCAGGTGGTGAGACAGGTTTAGAAAAAGTAAGTTTTAAGGATTTATTTTTAATCTTGCACCCTTTTTTTAAACTGCAGACATTTCTCTGATCAAGAGGCATTAGCGTTATTGGACAGAAATGTTATATTTTCCCTTGTGTTTGAAGAGACAGTTTAAGAGTCGAAGCAGAATGAATTTTGGGGGAGTATGTTTCCTTGAGGATTTGAAACGGCCCTGCTCAGCAAATTGTCATCTCCTTTTATTACTATTATTGTTAAATTATTATTACCATTACATTATTGCTATTATCTACCATTATTATGCTTTTATATAACTCTTTAGCAGCTCTCACTGGAGTTGGGTGCTTTTCATGTTTGGATTCGGGATATTCTTCAGCAGATAAAGCGCATATCTCCTTCCAAGAGATTTTTTTTTTTTCCCCCCAAATCCTACCCAGGAGAGAATCCTGCCTTCTAAAGGCTGGGAGTTCACCCACAGCTTAACCTCTTGCCAACAGGTGATCTTCAAAATGAATTGCAGAATAAACCTTAAACCCGTTTTCTTTTTCTGTTAACAGGAGGAGTCCCGTATCCTCAGGGTAAAGGTGGTTTCTGGCATTGATCTGGCAAAAAAAGACATCTTCGGAGCCAGGTGGGTGTTCTGCATTGAGCGTTGTGTGGCTTTAAACAGAACACACGTAGCAGAGCAGGGTTTATTGACGTGGCGAGAGGTCCTGTTACTCGGTTACAGACAGTGCAAGTTGGGGGCAGTGCTGGCGAGAGCCACTGCTCACAGCAGCCGGACTCGGTAGCCAGGCTGTGGTCTCAGACGTGTCCAGATGCCACTGTTGTGGTTCCTAAGGGTGGCACCTTGGAATCTAGAACACCTCAATTTGGGGGGAACCCATAAGGCTCAGCGAGAGAAAGGCAATGAAAGCATTTTCTCCTGCCCGGCCTGTGCCAGGAGAAGGCAGCAGTACGTGCTGGTGTGGAAAAGGAGGTCTGAGAGGACTCTGCTGGCCCGGTGCTCTCCTGTTAGGCCAGGGCAAGCCTGGGTTTTCATCCCACTTGAGCCGCAAACCACTTTGAGTTTCAAATTGGGGACTTGGGAGGGAAAAGAGAAGGCTTCTGGAGTGCATAAGGCAGTTCATATTGTTGCTTCCCTGTTCGTCTGTGTATCAAGAGATGGGGCAAACAGCATGGTTTGCACTGGTCTTTGGCCAAAATAACAATTGTCAAACAAGAAAAATGGTTCTAAATGGTCTAATGGAAAGATACAAATACAGTCACTTTGTGTGTTCTCAACTCTTTTGTTTTGAAAGAGTTAGTCACAGCTGTAGGAATAACTTTTCTCCAAGCCTGGGCTTGCTGTGCAATGACTTACCCAATCAAATCCCCTAGTTACTGGGGAGAAGCTGGTTCTGAAGCCACAATGGACCGTAAATCACCACATTTTTTCCCAAAGATTAATTCAGGTTTGACATTCTTGTTACCTCAAGCCTAAGTGTAAGGAAATCCTTTACTGTAAATGCTCCAATCTACTTTAAATTTTTTTATCAGTTTGAAATTAGAGGTATCCAATTTAGCTGTTATTGAAATGACTAATTTCTTAATTTATAAATGAGCCTCCCTGTGGATTTTCCTGTATTTCGTTAAAGATGCTTACAAACTGTTCATTAGCTTACATATATGGTTTGAAACTACCTGAAAGCAGCAATTGAAAGATTAATGAACTTTAATGTGGTTTTTTTTGAAACAAATGTTCCTTCAGTAGCTGTGTGCAGTATATGGTAAGACAAAGCTGCTTTTCTTTCCCCGAAATTTGCTGTTTTCAAGAACAGCTTATGATGCTGCCCGTCAGGACCACAAGCAGCAGCTCCTTTGTAGATGTGGCGGGACACCTAATGCTTGCTGAGGAGCTCCAGTACTGTTACTGGTGTCACTGGGTCGCACTTTAGGGGTCCTAACACTTGCTTGAGATGCTGCAGTACCAAGGTAAAAGAGAGGAGGGGAAAATTCTAGAGAAGAGCTGAGGCTAAGGCACAGAGAAAACAAGATTCCTATTGCAAATACTAATCCTAGAATTGCCATATTTATCTGCTAACTTGGCTTTTTCTAGATCTTGTTTAATTTGGCCTTTTCACATGATTACAGATTTCTTTGATTATTTGATAAATTTAATTGGCTGGATTTTGTTTCTGCACTACTTCCAGAGCTTTAAGTTTTACCACTTCTTTTGAAAAAAGCAAAGTTAGTAGTTGGGATGCTGAATCTGCTCATTTAAGAGGAACTTTTTGTAAGTGTGTGGCAACGTCACAGAAGTAATCCAAGACAAGTGAGAATCTTTTTAGTGCTCATTTGATGTATTAAAGGATATATTGGAATCTTTACAGCTGAATCCCTGCATTGGAGTATCACCTTTGGCCATACTTCTCATAGAATTTTTGTAAATATTTAAGATGTCATATTCAAAAGAATTCCTGAAATCTGCGTTGGAATTGATAAATTGTAAAAATAGTTTTAACTTTATGCATTTTGAAAGATAAAAGGTAAGTGACATTTGAACTGAGGTCTATTGATGCGGCCCTTAAATATTTCAGTAAATTGGTTTCAAGTCAGTAGGTTTTCCATATAACCAGAGAGTTAAAAGCATATCCCCAACTTACGTTTTTAACTTTGTTTTAAACAGCTCTTTAGTAAAAGTTGAGATTCACAGCATCATATATTATAAACTTAGTGAAATGCTTTAATTGCTGTGTTGGCAAGCTTTCAGAAAGTTTTCTTTTTTTGGCTAAAGTTCCAAATTAATTATTCCATTTTTTGGGAGGGCCTTGCCAGCCTTGCTGAGCGACTTACCATTTCCTGCTGCCTGAACCTCCAGGGTGAGTTCGGTTCCTGCAGGTAGTGTCAGTCTCACAGAGCTGTCGAGTGTCAGGAGTGACTGCCCATGAGCAGCTCTGCTGGGGATCACTATGGAGGAGGTGACTAAGTTCTCATTTGGGGTGATGGAGGAGGAACGTCTGACGTTGGCCCTAAGCAGAAGGATAAGGAAAAGGTGTTTGCTGCTGTCATAGCAGAGAGAAAAGCAGTCGCCAGCACCCAAAAGCACAACAGCACAGCCTGAGGATTCTCACGCTCTCGGAGTATCCTGCACACCACAGAGCATGAGGATTTCTACACGTCGTTCCAAACTGGCACTTCTGGATTATGATCAAATATGGTTTTTGGGGTGGGGTAGGTGGTGTCTCTTTTCAGAAATTAAATCAAGTGTTGAGGACAAATTCCTGGTGTCTGTAATGTCCTTTTTGAGAGAAAGAAGGTCAGGTGACTGCTACATATTTTAGATAGTTACACGCTTTAGAATGAGTTAACCTGAAGTCATTAGGAAACAGGCTAGAATTGCAGATCTTGGAGTCACGGCAGGCTCAGTGCTGGGTGCACAGCAAGCCACCGTGTAACGGTGACAGATTAACTACAAGGCACACGCTGTGTTTTGCTTCGCAGTGGGTTTTCCCTGCCGTTTGTAATCAATTTTACCATTACTCAGCACTGCCTGTAGGCTTGCCGAGTCCCAAGGCCGTTTCTTGCCCGGTTAGACCCAGGGAAGGTCTCTTGCCAGTGTAGAGCGTGAGAGAAACCAGCATTTTCCTTCTGAAGACTGTAACTATAAGGAAAACTCAATGCTTTTGATTTTGCTTTTTTGAAGTTCCTTTTGGCCTCTGAAATAATTTCAATTGTAAGTAATGGTATACGAGTTCAGAAATGCATAGAATTACGATTACAGGACACACAGTACACTAGAATATAGAGAGAAATGCAAGCTCTGAGAACCCGAGGAGATGTTAAACAGGATGAGGTCCATCTGCATGGTTTCAGCTGAGGTGGATGTAAGGGGCTGGTGGGTTTGGGTGTCGGTGGGTTTCTAACCTGTTTGATGTTCTGCTCTGTACAGTCACACGCCTTTGGTCACTACTCGTGGCTAATAGACACTGCAGGCTGGAGCTTTGGGAGTTTAGTACTAGCTTTGCATGCTCAACTCTGAAAGGCACATCACAGTCTCATTGCTGCCTACTGCATTGGCACCATCTGACATAAACTATATTATCATATATACAATATTATTTTACATTTATTTCCTTTTAATTGCCTCTCAAATTTTTAAATGTAATGTCTTAATGAATTCAGCTAGTATTTGTAGTCTTGTGTGTAACTGGGTAATGCAAATTATAATGTAATTAATCTTAGTTGGGCAACATACTGAACTTACATTATTATTTATTACTATTTTGGTTTTACTTGCATGTTCAGAATGATGCTGCGAGTATCACGATAGCTGAGGCTGCCCAGTGCAAGTCGTTGCACACGAATGCAGTCACTGCCTAGAAACCTTGGAATATAAAAGGACATTTCCTCTCCTGAATCTCTTTACATATTACTGCAATCTAAGTAGAAGGACTTCTCTAGTGACTTTGCTGAGCAGGCTCTGCCTCTGTGCACAAGTTTGTGTCTTTCCCCAAAGGTATGTCCTGCATAGAATAGGAGGTTTCGTCAGTTTTGTTTTTCCACTTCTAAAAAATATAAGCAAGCAAAATCCAGCACTTGTGAAGGTAGCAGTGGGGTGGCCATTGGGGTATTTGGCACAGTGGGGACACATTTCTTATGAATACAGTTTCTGCATATACACACTAATGCACTCACAAGTAGTAAAGGTGAATGCATATGTATAAATGAGAAGAAAATGTCTTCTGGTTATTATTGGTTGTGTGAAATAAGACCCTACGGTGGGCATCTTCTTATTTAAACTAATGGTTTTGGAAAGAACAAAGAGTATATCTGATGGAATTTCTTAGATGCTGCTTTTGCCTTCTAAATAATGAAGTGGGAATTGTGGCTGTCTGGAAGTTGAAAAAGGTAAAGTGCTTTCCAGTTAAAATTGTGTGTGTTTCTCATTAGGCCCCACCTCGAGTACTGTGTCCAGTTTTGGGCCCCCTACCACAAGAAAGACATTGAGGTGCTGGAGTGGGTCCAGAGAAGGGTAACGGAGCGAGTAAGGGGTCTGGAGCAGAAGCCTTATGAGGAGAGGCTGAGGGAGCTGCCTCTGGGGGTGTTCGGTCTGGGGAAAAGGAGGCTGAGGGGAGACCTTCTCGCTCTCTCCAGCTCACTGAAAGGAGGGTGTAGAGAGGAGGGGGTCGGTCTCTTCTCCCAGGTGACAGGACTAGAGGAAATGGCCTCAAGTTGCACCAGGGGAGGTTCAGGTTGGATATTAGGAAAAATTTTTACACTGAAAGTGTTATCAAGCCTTGAAATGGGCTGCCCAGGGAAGTGGTTGAGGCACCATCCCTGGAGGAGTTCAACAGACGGGTTGACATGGTGCTGGGGGACACAGTTTAGTGATGGTTTGTCAGAGTTATGTTGGTGGTTGGACTAGATGATCTTGAAGATCCCTTCCAACCTAGATGATTCTATGATCCTATGATTAGGGGAAAGCTACACCCCGACTGAGACGATTGTTTATGTGGGTTGTTTTTGGGGTTATTGCTTTTACCTGCTCTCTTCTGGAAAGCTGGCAGCCACGACGCTCTCCTGTACCCAGGAGGGGTGGCTCTGTGGGAGTGCTGGGGTGCTGGGTCACCCAGGCTCCTGGTGGCATCTGAAATCACCCTGTGTGCCCCTGTGGAGAGCAAGGCTGCTCCAAACAGGGCTGGATTCCCTAATTCCTATGTGTTCTGTCACTGTGCGCTGGCAATGGGAGGAGAGCACACGTGACTAAGAATATGCCTTGTGGATGAATAAGACAGCAGATGTTTATCTTTTAGCTATTCCTTTAAGTCCACTATCACTGTTTCTAGACCAATTCGAGTTAGGGCATATCCTGTTTGAGCTAATGGAAAAATTTTGGTGAGAGCTGTACCCCTGGAACTATCCCCCCTAGCAAGTGTGCTGCCTTGGAACTGGGCGTTAGAAACAGGCTGTTCTCCTCCTATTGCTAGCTCCTTTGTCCAGCACAGAAATGTTAATTGAAGTGAGCGTTGCTCAAAAATTTACCAAACATTTTTCTGTTTACTTTAAAATTATTTACTGTATGTAAAAATAGACAAAACTCAAGCTCTTTATTGATTTTTTTATGTGTGTGGTGGGCCTAATGAAATGGATTTTGACATCAGCCATCAGTCAAAATTTGTAGCCAGTAAAATGTTACATTTGCTAGAATCATAAAAGTAATGTTTTAAGAAATGTTTCAGTGGTGCAAAGTGGCATATACACCAGTAAGAAAGTCCTGCCTGTATCCTGTCTCAGGGAGCTCCTGGAGGTGGAGCAAAGCAAGAGTTCTGCATCCCAAACCACCAAATTCACCGAAGCCACTTGCCCAGAAGGCAGTTGCTCAAGTAGGAGAGAGTTCATACTGGGGTTCTTTTTCCTTTTTCTACTTGGGGGGGGAAAAAAAAAAGTCTAGAAAACCACTTTTCTGCTGCTTTGAGAAATGGAATATTCAAAGCAATACAAATGTTCCACTTTCTGAGGTTCGAGCAATGCCATTGACAGAGCCTTTGCGCTTACCCAGAGCAACCTGCGTGTTCCCACCCCTGCTTTGTGCCGGCTGTAGCTAGGGAATTTTCTCCTTTGGCATCACTTGCTGGGTTTTGAGAGAGCACTGGGAAATCCAAGTTGAAATTCATTAGAAAATCTTGATGTTTTATGGTATTTCAACAAAAATCATGACCAAATAAGACTTTTTATCCCAGTAGGCACTGGGATGAAACCATGATGAGTTCCTATCACTGCTGTCTTTACTGTTCTTTAAAAGATGAATGATTCAACACGTGGCAGTTAATTACAGTATTGCATTGGAGGGGAGAAGTTTGCTGGCAATATATTCTAAGTGACAACTTGCAATGAAAAAATGAAGGTTTTTCTAGTGTAGTAGACATGAATATATTATTTACAGAGTTAGGGAGAAGGGAGAGAAACCAATTAAGTCTAAACCAGGCTGTACTTTGGAAGGCAAAGGAGTAAAACTAAAAAAAAACAGGGTTCAGAAGCTGGCAGTAAGATGGTGAGGATGTCCAGGCACCCGTGGTCACTCTGGGGAGCTGGCACCAGAGGGCACCAGAGAATTTCCTCAGCGAGGGACCACGCACTGGTTCTCTGATGGATTTTGTGGAAGTTAGTCTTTCATGTTTTTCACCAAAATCAGTAGGGTTTTATCCACTTATACATACTATGTTCTTCAGGAGGCACTGGGTATGTATTTCAGTAGCTGTAAATGGAGAAATACTGCTTAGCAGAGTAGGTGGTCTTGTTAATGGGTAAGAGGACTTAGTAATAATTCCTGAGCGTTATAATGTTACAGTAAAAAATAATTTCACTGTAATTTAATCAGATAATTGCCCACTAGAAAAATTTCTGTGTATGGATACAAAAATGTAAAATATTTCTCATTATTTGAAAAAGGAATTGTCTGTATTCGGCCCTTCATTTTTCCCACCAGCCTGCTGTCTCCTGGGATCCACTGTTCACCTCGGTCCGATCTCCGTAAAAGATAAAGGGGCATGTGGACAAAGTCTTCTAAGGAAAACCTTTTGCTATTAAGTATTTGAGGCAGAATGTGTGTCTTTTCTTCCTCTTCTACTGATCACTTTAAATCATTAAGCAGAATGGATTTAAATGATCCACAGCTTCTATTTTTCATATATTTTAATTTTTCATCCTAAACTTAGTAATGTCTCATATCTTAGAGTTGAAACATTGTCCATATCTGACAGTTTCCCAGGATACATTGTATATTTATTTCTACTTTATTAGAACTAATGACAGTCCCAGCATAATCGTATTGTTTCTTCTCTGACAAACGAGTGTACACCGTGCTGCTCTGCTCAGCACTGTGAGCCTGTGACTGCGTTTTCATCTTGCACTTGTGGAACGCATAAAGCAGCCCTAGGTGGTATTTTACTCCAGAAGTACAGCAGCTTAACCGTGGTTGCAAAGGTGATGCTAGAACAGTTGTCTGTAGACTTGGAGAAGCTTTCTTCTGTGGAGTTTTTCCTTTGCGTGTGACATACTTCTTTCTGCACGAAATTTTCAGGCCTGGGGTTGTGCATATGCATTTAAGGATGTCCAGCACTTCAGATTTCAAATGGTTCTTACTCTATTTTCAATCTCTATTTAATGAGAATTATTAACACTGGTCATAGGTACTTCTGGGCAGCGGGATGGTTGGGGATTCCCTCCTTGACTCTGCCAACTGACTTTTCTGGGCTTTTGCTCTGAAGCAAGAGCAACAAGCTGAGGGCTCTCTGACTCCGTTTCCCACCCTGTCCTTCTCCAAGGTAGTTTTCCCTGCGCTCTCCTGAGCTGGGGAGGAGGCCCTGAGAAGCAGAGAGTTGGATGAAGTTCCATAGGAGGGGAGCAAGCAGTCCACGAGACTAGGGTCATGGCTAGGAAATGGTATTGCTGCCAAATAGCTGATTTTTTTTGTGTACAGAGCTATGGATTCAGTATGTTTGGATCTCTGGTGGATGACCAGCCTTCAGCTCAAACTGTTTGATCTTTCCCTGGGATTTGAGCCCTGCGCTGCCTCACATCTCTGCTAACAGCAGCATCGAGCCTGTTCAGTGCCTGTATCGCTTGTGGCTGTGTCTCCAGGCGGTGAAGTTTGCAGATCTTTTCAGAATAAGTCCATGAGTTGGAGCCCTCCTTGCCTCTGGCCATCGTGCATCTCCATTACTTCCACAGCCTGTTTTTCTTGCTTGGGCTGGTGCACATGGGGTCATTTGTGGCAGAGGGACACATTCCTCCAACTGGCTGCTTTGACCCTGTCACCTACTCCCTTTGAAGCTCCTGCTCTCAGTGGCTGAGGTTGTTTGCTGCTGTCAGTAATTGCTTCTGGAGGTCTGGCTCTCTCAGTAATCCTTTATTTTTTTAAAAAAGATTTTGCTGACTGTACGTTATCTGTGCGGGTCATCACAGAACCCTGTTTTGGTGGTGAAGCTTGGGAATGCCTAGCTAATAGCCAAAGGGGCCAGTGCTGAAATGTGTCATAGAAACACAAACACCAGGCTGGAAGGGACCTCAAGGATGGTCTGGCCCAACTTTTCTTGGCAGTATCCCATCACGCTGTCTGGTGCTGGTTGTTGTTTCCTCGTATTCACCCATCTGTTCCTGTTGGATCTCGTCGCCTCTTAGGGTCATGCTTGGGTTGCCGCCTCTTAGGGTCATGGATCATCTTTCTGTTCTGTATTTGTCCAGTACAAGGAGGTTTTGCACATTTAAAGACAGCATATCGACTCTTCTAATATTTTTTTTTTGCCTTTAGAGAAATTACAATTGAGCCAATAGTTTATGCAAGTGAAAACCAAACAGTTTTGAAGTTTGAGTGTCTTCTTGGGTGACAACAAGCTGTGGTAGCTTCTCATGGATTACTAGAGACACAGGGGAGTGCTGGGATGCATGGGCTAGCTGCGGGAGGAGAGAGGGAGCCCAGGCAGTGGTTTGAGCCATGCTGGTCCTGCCCCCAGGGAGCGCTGGCCTGGATGTCCCTGGGAGAGGACAGCAAACCCCAGTGGTGGGGAAGGTGCTGTGAGGGTCCTTGTCCCACCCCAGACAGTGCTCTTTTCTTACAGCTTTACTTTTTTTCTCAGATGCTTACTTGGCCCTCTTAGAGTTGTCCAAATCTTCACCTACCTGGTAAAAATAAATGCATAAATAAAGTCATAATTTGTGGTTAAAAATGTGCTCCAAGTTTTATGGAAATTAAGACCGGTGAAATAGGGAATACAGATGCTGCAAACAGTGCTTTTTACCCTGAGAGGACTCAGAAAAACATTTTGCATGTCTTGGTAGCACAACAGTTTATTTTTTATTGACGTAAGATCTGAGGAGATTCTGACACAAAAAACCACGTCAAACTAAGGCAATTTCTAGAAGCCCTTCTGCTAAAACCTCACCCTTGCCACAGCTGCTGGGTGTTGCTGTTTGATGTTGTGGTTGGGCTGGAGCAGCCAGGTGTGCACATATGGTCAGCACCAGTGATAACGAGCTGAAAACAGTAATTGCTGATGAGCAACACATGTTGTTTGTCACCATGTTGCCAATGTTGGAGCCATTGAACAGGGATTATTGTCACGTAAGGTGACTTGAGTAGCGGCTGCTGCAGTCCTGGTCCCCGCTTGCTGTGCCCCAATGGCGTGGATCTGCATGGTCACAGGAGGGTAAGCAGGGCTCCACGCTTGTCCAGGGAGGTGGTTTGGCTGGAAATGAACAGATGATGAAAGCCACTTGGTAGCTCGTGGATGCAGCGCATCACCTGGCTGATATAGGAAGGACAGGAGGACCAGGACTGCTGGGCATTGGGGACCCTCTCCATCTGCTGCAGAAGAAAAGATGAGCAGATCCTGGTTTATGGAACTTGGTGTTTCTGGATGCATTTCTCTCAAAGGGTCAGTTCAGGACGGTCTATGATATCCCCACACGTGTGGGTGCTGTTCTGTCTTAAAGCACCCTGCCTACAGCGAGGGGACAAGTGCTGGAACAGGGGAGCAGGACGGGGCAGTGGTGGGGCTGGGAGCTGCTGGGGTGGAGAGCTGTAGAGCCACTGCGGCATAGGCAAATGCAGAGAGAAATGCAGACACTTCCAAAAATAACTGCTTTAGCACTTTTTTCCCTGACTTTTCTGTGAGGAACTGGGGCAGGTATAACTTAGCAGTTGTTTTTTGTTCAATTTTTTTTTGTCTTTTTTTTTTTTCCAATTTTTGCTGCCAGCCAATATAATTTCTGTTGCTCTCAGTGCTTCTGATGTGCATTAAAAAACAGTGGATTCTACATGCATTTGTCGTTGTCAGTGAGCTAAAGAACTGAGTTGTTTCCCCCCTCGCTTCCCCTACTGGAAATCCTGATGCAGGTTTAGTATTCGCAGAGGGTAGATTTCAGTCAAGATGAGTTTATCTAGAAAGTTTCATGTATCCCAGTCAGTCTTTGTGGGCATAAAAACCAATATAAATGCATCTCAGCCTACCCTAACTTGTGAGCTCCATTTTTCAAGTAATTTAAAAAATAATATCTCAGGGAGCTTAAATATAGTGGCGTGCAGTTGTTTTCATGCCTGCCAGTACTGCCTGACAGAAGGAAAAGCACCTATTTGGCTATCTCTGTGTTCTAGGAGGTAATAAATTGTGTATTAACCCTCTAAATGGATTTTTTTTGATGCAAATTGAACCTGTAAGTACTTATTTCACTGCTTCTGTCTGAAGACTCCAGGGCTGCAGCCATGGTGTTGGGGAGCATGAGCAGCTCTTATCTTGCCCTTGCTGCAGGGGGGCTGCATGCCTGTCTGCAGGTGGGCAGGGATGATGGAGCTGAGGGTGGCTGCCCTCCTCCACAGAGACAGCCCCTGCTGAGGAACAGGTCACTGCTCTTCACTGGGGACATCACTTGTCCTTGCCCTGCCCTTCATAAAATCATAGAATGGTTCAGATTGGAAGGGACCTTAAAGATCATCGAGTTCCAAGCCCACGGGCCAGGCTTTGCTGTCTTCCCTGGTGCCTTCTTGGCCAGGAGGAGCATTTTAATAAGATGGAGAGCATGGTGGTGAATCTCATCAAAACCTCATTGTAATAATGAGTAACGGCACAGAGGAGCAAGGCTGGACTCCCCCTCTCAGCGGTTTCTGATTGCTGTTTGTGAAGCTGTTCTCTCTGGTAATTCACGTCTGCAGCCTCCCTTTGCCGTGTTTGAAAGCAGCTGCCTTCTCCTTTGCAGGTGGAGCTGCAGAACTTTGACAGGCAACCACCAACCCCTGTAAACACACACGCTTTCCTTACAGCCATTTTAATAAACACATTCTTATAACAAATAACCATCTTTATAACTAAGAACTTAATCTTAGGCAATGACTCACAGCAAATTTCCTATCATCTCTAAAATAAGGAAGGATTTTCTTGGCTTGATTTGGTTTTTTCCTCCTGTTCTGGCATGCAAAATGTTGCTGTTCAGAGTGTTTCTGTTAGTGAAGGCAGCTGGAGGGCAGCCGGGATGGGAGTAGCACAGTAGCAGCTGGATGATTCTCAACGTCCTAAAGCATGGTCCTGATGGCTCCTCTAATGGCACAAGTTCACTTTGCTTTGTACATTTTGTGTTCTATGGGTGTGATTGCAATAGGGGTGAATAGCTAGTACCTAAAATCCTGTGGTGAGATGGAGAGGAAAGGGATTTTCATGTCTATGGCCTTGTAAGTGCTCTGTGGGAGATGATCCTGAAGGGCCAGCCCCAGTCTCCTGTAGCCTCCCCTTCTGGACGAGATTGTGGTGGGAAGGGAGATGTGCCTCCCCTCTGCAGCTCTCCCTCAGAAAACCTGAGCCTCTGCCCACTCTCCCCCTGCAATCTGCCTTCCTTTTGGGTGGAAATGGGGCAGAAGACCATTTTTTGTTGAGTTTAGCTGCCTGAGTCAGCTCTTGATGTCTGACCAGAGCTGATACAAACTATAGTTCATGTCTGTATGGTCCGGATTACATCAACAGCTTGCATCTGCCTGCAAAAATGACATTAATGTGTCATAAAATGCTGTGGAATATTAAGTTCTCTTCAAAAAAAGGCTTTGAAGTGTGTGTGTGCAGTTTGGGTGCCCCTGTGTGGGTGCTGGGGGAGCCCCGTGAGGGGAGCCTGGGTCGACCGGGGCTGGTTCCAGATGGTTCTGCAGCCGTCCTCAGGCCGGGCCCCACCGAGGCACCTCGCGACAACCCGTCTTGAGAAGGGGCAAAAACACTGGGCAGGACTGAGGGAAAAAGTGAGAGAAAAAGCCCCACAAACATCAAGGTCAGAGAAGCAGCACAGAAAAATACCATGTGAGGTTTGTTTTGGTTTTTTTTTTTTCTTCCCTGTGTCTCGGATAGCTGATTGTAAAACGCAGACAAATGCCAGCCCTCGGTTTCCACAGGTGTGAGGTAGTCAGGAGTAATGCTTGTGAAGTAGTCCCTGGAAATTGGAGCCTGAGAAAAATCTATGAGGAAATTAATAATTCATTCTTCAGAACAAGACTAAACACTGAGTGAAATAAAAGAGAACGGGCAAAAAATGGTGGGCAGAGGTTGGGTGCAAAGGTGCTGGAGCTGTGGGAGGCCTGTGAGACCCTCCATGTGTGGGTGCACGTGAAGGTGCTGCTGGGCTGGGTTATATTTCTTGCAGGGTGTTCAGTGTTCTACTCTCAGCTCTTTGGTAGGGATTCATTTTTAATGGGGCTTCCATTGGCACCCAGAAATGTTGGGTTTTGGGAAGTTTTGCAACTTGTGGTTACTGTCCGCTTTAGAAGGTAAATTTTAATTAAACTGCAGTCTCAGAAGTTATCCTGTAGATAGCAAATGCATGCTGTTATGAAGCTGTACCAGGAGATTAAAACAAAAACTAGATAAAATCTTTCTTCAGATGAGTGTAAAGTTCTGTTCAAAAGTATACATCTGTTGCGTTTACTGGGAGAAAGCCTTTTGGAAGGGGCTGCTCAGACAGAAGTTCAGACTTTCCGCAAACAGTCCAATGAAGAGTACTGTAGCATTTCTTAGGAGTAATAACATTTTGTTTCTGGTCACTAAGCTCATGATGTGCATCTCCTGTTCTGTTGGGTGGAGACCGTTAGGTGGTTGTGTTGCCACATCCTTCAGTAGCACTAGCTGAAGACTGGCTTTGGCTTGCCACAGGTAGTGGCTGAGAGAGCACCATGGCCCTGGAGATCACAACCTCCTCAGTGTTCAGATAGGAAAGAAAGTGACGAAATCGTATATTTCAGGGAGAAACAATGGACTCAGACATTTATGTATTGGCCAGGGCAGGGAAAGGCTGATTGGGTAATGTTGTGTTGTGTTACAGTTTTGGCCTTCTACCTGCTAATGGCTTTAAAGGTTTGTGGCCTTTAATAGTGCTTGGGCTGTTTGTATGTTTGTATTCAGATGTGATGGTGGCTGACACCAGCAAAGGATGTGGGTACCTGTCATTGCCCAGCCTGTAGGATGCGGTCACCACCACTCACTGGAAACAATAGAGGCCAGTTGCCTTCTCTTAGGTGTTTGCATAACTTACTTTTTAATTCAATTGTTGACACAGTGATCACTGGGGAATTTAATTAAGTAAATCCAGCCCCTGTTGCCAGGTTCCCCTCCTGTTGTGTAGGGGTCAATGGTTCCAGTCTTTTAATAGTAGTGCTTTTGTACAGAACTTACTATGTTCTGTCCTTGGGATAAATAGCATGAAACTTTTCCTTCTGCTGCTTTCCTTGAAATTTAAACATGATAGAAATGTCATTTATTTTGTGAATTTTTAGGTTTTGTCTCCATTTATGTCCTCTGTGGCTGTTGAAAGTTGAGATTTAAAAGATGTTGTTATATTATGTTAATAATTAATTCTTCAGTCTTTGCTGTATTCTTCTATCATTTGTCCTAGTATTCAGCATACTGCACTTTTCTATCCTTTTGTGTGTGTTGCAGAATATGGATCATTGAATATATTTAGATAAAAGGTAGCAAACTCTTATGTTGCACTGAAAACTTACTTAGCAGACTGTCCTGAGCTAAATTTCCTTGTAAATCTGAATTCAGGACTTTTTAATATGAGTTTGTTGGAAGTCTGGCCTTCACAGTGACTTCTACCTAATTCAACCTGTGTTAGTAAGAAAATAATTTGCTTCTCATAAGTTTGAGTTTTACCTGAGTAACTAAAGATTAACATCAGACTTCAGGCAAGAGTTTTTTGATGTATCTCAAGTTTTTGATGAACTTAGCTGAGTGGTCTTGTTATGAATGTGACCAACTTGGTGCTTTTTGAACCTGGCTAATTCCCTAACCACGGCGAATTCCACTGAGTAATTATATGTTTCCTTTGCTTTCTGCCTTTTGCTTCCATCAAATATCATTCTGCTCCTGTTTCAGGACTCGTGTTTCTACTGGCAGCAGCTGGGGAACACAGGGCGCTCCTGTGGCTGATGGATGGGCTAGCAGCCTCAGTGGAGAGACAGGCTTTCTGAGGATGAAATGGCGTTTACACCTGATAAATTAGTAGTCAAAGTCTTACTCATACTGCTCTTTCCTCTGCTGAGCAGAAAACCTGGCAAAAGTAGCTATCAATCATTCTCAGTTTGGTCCTGTGCGATTGCTTGCCTTGTCCTGCCTGACACAAAGGAGGTGGCAGCAGTGGGACTCTCTGGGGCAGTAGGGTGAGACCCCAGCAGTTCTGTCCAAGAGCCTTGGTGGGACTTGCACATCATGTGTCAGGGACAAATCCCATTGTCCTTTGACTTAGCTGCTCATTCCACCTTCCACCAACTCTTCCACCCACCAGCACTCACGAGGCTTTGCAGTGAACTGGATGAAGGACCTGATCTGGGTTTAGGGCACCCTGGGACTGAAGGAAGGCGTAACCTAAGTTTGACCCAAGTTCATTTCTCCATCAGTTTCGTCTCTGGTGCATGAGGTACATGTTTGGTAACAGGCGAGGGGATAGCAGAGGACCAGGAGCAAGTGGTGGGGTGAGCCAGCTTTCAGCAGCAGTGCTCAATTAGGTCATTTGAAATGTCTCAAGATTGTGGCCTCTCTTGTCCCTTTGTGTTAAGCTGGATAAGCCTGTTCCTGAACGCACCCAGTGAGTGCAGTATTCATTGGTAGGGATGCAGCCTGGAGTTCCCATGTGGAACTTTTCCAAAAGTAAGGTGTCACTGAATTTTCTTTTTTTTTTTTTTTTTTTCCCCTGCTGGATTTTAGAACTTGTTAAGATATTTTGAGGGTGTGAACCAGTGTAGGAAGAATTCAGATCTAGGGCTGATGTATGCAGATTTTCTTCTAGAGCATTCCTTTACCTTTGCCTTACAATTACAAAAATGGCTTCAAGGAAAGTGAAAAAAATCCATGTGTTTACACTTAACATCTTTTACAAAATCTAAAAGATAGCACTTTTTTTTGAGACATGCTTAGACAACTGAGCTTTTCTTTATGCTCTAGGAGTTTTTCAATACTGGAAAAATGCAAAAGAAATCTGGTCTTCTTTATGCTCTATTAGGAGACAGCATTTTAAAGGAACAACCTAGGAAGGTGGAGACACTGTAGGTGGAGTTTGACATATAATTTTTAACTCCCTTTTACCCACAGGCACTTCTTTGCAGCTGTCTGTGATGTGAGTCATTATCTCTAGCAGCTCTTCGAATAAAGCCTTGCTAAATTGCTTGTAGAGCCAGATGAGGTGTGAGCCTTTCCTTGCAAAATAAAAAACTAGAAGGAAAATGTGGGGCCTCTAAAATGGCTCTAGGATTTAGTTCGGAGAAGTGAGCTTTTAGCATGCTGAGACACAGTGGATTGCAAGTTTGGTTTTTCAGTGAAGGATAAGGTAAGAGTTTCTTTTCTTCTTGAAAGCAGATGTTCCTCTATTTTAGTGCAGTTCGTCGCTTCGTGCTTTGCTGTAGTCACAGTGCACGAGGCTTGCATGACAGAGAAAGCATAATCTTATTTCTCTTTTAAAAAAACTCATGATGGATTTTATGTGGTACAGACAGGAAGATGCACCCCAGAAGGCTCATACTAATATAAAAACCTATGAGCAAATGCAGAGGGTCTGCTCTGAAGCATTCCTTGCAGTTAATTTCATTATATGTTTTCATTGTGCTTCTCCCTTCTTACAGTTGCAGGAACAGCGAAATTCACCAGGGAAAATGGTTGTTGGGATAAGAAATGATAGTGACTCTAAAAGATACTTTGCCTTGTAACATTGTTTTTACTTCTTTTCATTATTATTATAACCTTATTTAATGGTGCGTATTTTGGGTATTGTTTCCAGTATCTCTTTCAACTAAAAATCACCATACAAAACTTTGATTGCTTATTGGTCACTTTTTAAGCTCATTAGTGCATGAAAACACAGAGTTAAAATGATTCTGTAAAAGGTGTTCAAGGAACTTCCTCTTGCTGAGCATAGTCTGCTTCAGCCCTGATGTTAATTGCTGTTCATAGGGCTCCCATAATTTTATAGAAACTCGTCGAGATGAACATTTTTGACAGTGGTATATTTTACTGATCTGAATTTGTAAATTACAGCATACTGGCTGTACAAGCACATCTATAATAGTACATATAGACCCCAGTCTGCAGATTTACCCCAGTGTCCTGTTGGAGTAGACTAGTTGGTCGGAAGTGCTGAGCTGCCGTGGTCAGAGCTCATTCAGACACCTTTGCACAGCTGTAACTGTAGCGGTATCTGTAGGAGTTGTACCGAATGGTGTGCATGGTTGGTAGCATTAACAAGTTTGATATGGCAAGGGTTTTGAAATACCCAGCCCTTTCTGCAGGAAGCTGCTCTGCATCGTGCTCCCATGCCAGGTCTGGAGAGACCCGCAGCAGCCTGCAGTCCCGTCCCGGCTTGGCTCCTCACCTCCAGCAGGTACCTCCTATAGCTGGGAAGGTGCTGCTTCTCGGGCACAAATCTCTGCAGGAACTGAAGCCTCGAGGTTGCTTTGTCTTCAGTAACTGGATTTTTTTGTGCATCCTAAGGAATTGTGCTAGTGCTGGCATTTTCTAATCCTTACAATATCCAGGTGAGAATAAATGTTACCCACTTTAGACTGGGGTAATATAAATATGTTATTAAAAAAGTTAATCTGACAAGCGAGCTCTGGCAGGTTTAGTGGCGCTGGTGTTCCTTGCCCTGTACCCATGTGTTTTGCTTCTCTTGTATTTGTTCTGTCACGCCTGGGAAGCGGCAGGCTGCTGTGCTGTTGCAGTTAGGGAGGGATTAAGCCCTGTAAACTGTTCAGAGCTTCCTCACACTTCGGTGCAATAGTGTAAGACAGTAGCAATTTCAAGTGCATTCTTCTTATTCTCCTTCCTTCAGATTTCACAGAGATTATGTTAAAATACGGGAATTCTGTCTCGCTTTCAGTTCTGCCTCGCTTTCAGTTAAATGTGACTGGTGAAAGCCAGGGGTTCAGTTTAAAAATAGGCAAATAGAGGTCCCCTCGAGACCATGGAAAGAAATGAATTTGGATGTCGCTTCAAGAAAAAGCCTTTTCTGCCTTCATGATTGAGGGCATTAGTATTTCTCTAGACAGAACTGCATGAGCTGTCGAAGAGTTCCTTTCATGTATGTGGAACAGAGGCAGGAAAGGGATAGCACAAAGGGAACTCGCCTGCATTTCTTACAGAAGCAAAATTACCATCTCATGCAAGACGTGATTCCTTTGAAACGATAAGGCTATTTTGAAACATGAAGTTTGCCTTCCTGCACAGGATTGGCATGCACGCGCTTGCATAACAGGCGATACTAAATTTTATACTTGGGGAGGCGGTTTCAGCTTTTAAAATAAAAATAGAGCAGTGTAGGGCTTAGTAGTTTTGTGGTTCTTTCACATATGCCTGTACTCTCCACCCCCTCCTTTTGTGCCTGAAAATAAATAAATAATACATCGGGTCACTGGCAAAAGGTGTTTTGAGACTTGCTTGCAAAACTATTTCAAGAATATACTGCAAACGCAATTCTAGACTCTCGTGAAGAAATGTGAAACTATTAATGGGCCCCAGTTTCACAGGACTCTGAAATAACATGGTTTTAAAAGGGTGCTGATCTGTTTGGGTTTGTTTGTTGGTTTTTTAAATTTTCAGAGTTTTTAAATCATCAGTGCTTTCTGTTGTCTTCCACATGAAGAAGTGCTGGAAGCTGGCTTTTTCAAGATGAGGTTCAAATAAAATATGATAATTATATATGTACAGTTGCTTCAGCTTAAGAAAATACCAAATTCTGAGTGCTGGCAAAACCATGGCAAATGCACAATTTTGAATGTCTGAGGGATTTTAGAAGGTCAGGAAAAGGATTTCTAAAGACCTCAGATTATTATTTTTTTTTAATGGCTGTTGCTCTGCCAAACTCTCTTTTCAGTAACTTGTCATTATGATTAACATAACTTTTCTTATTAACATATTTTTCTTAGGATTCCATTTTATTCTCCCAAAGAACTGTTATCACCTTCAAAGTTGTTCTAATCTGAGCAGGCATTGACATTCTCTCTTTAGGTTTAGGCAGATCATGTTGGGACAGATGAGATTATGGTTTTTAATCATTTTGGGATTTTGTAGAGAGGAATATTATAGATAGGTGTTCAAGAAATCAACGCCCATTCATCTCCAGTCACTAGTATGATAATGAAATTATCGGCTCATTGCTCTTTACAAAAACGTGATTTTAAACCCTGGCTTAGTCCTTTGAATGCCTAATAATGCATACTGACTGTATCTGCTGACGTCCGATATTAGTGGGTGATGATATTGTCAAGTATAAGAAATTTAAAGCATTAGATACTGTAATCTTTCAGACTGTGAGTCTGTGACTTCAGGCTATCAGGCTGTGCCTGTCTCCTTCACTGCACCTGCAGTGTTCCTGCCTTCCCCCCATTGTGTTGTTCCATTTTATTACAAATGTCCCCGAGGTTGGCTTTTTTGGTCTAATTTCTGCAGCGCTATCTGTAAAAAAGGAGCCCTCTAGCTGGTGAAAGAAACTTCTACTTACATGCCCCCACAGTCTTCTTTATAGAATACCTTCATCGTGACATACCTTCCTTCATCGTGACATACCTTCCTTCATCGTGACATACCTTCCTTCATCGTGACATACCTTCCTTCATCGTGACATACCTTCCCGGCTGAAGAGGGTGTTACAGTATCACTCTTTGTTCCACTAAATGTAGGTTTGTTATGTCCTGTTGGAGTTGGGTCATCTCTCGGGTGGACATCCCCCTGGCCCCGGTGGCTGTGCTGCTTGTGTGACTCTTGTCAGCCCCTCATCTCTCTGTGCTGGTGTCCCCAGTGTTGAAATCCTCCCAGCTGAAAGCCAGTGTAAAACAGGGGCCGGGGCTGGCTGTGCAGAACTGTCTGTACTGTCCCCGGGCTCCAGGCTTGTGTTTTGTTTCTGTATCCACTCTCTGTTATTACAGTAGTTCTACTGGAACACCTGTGTAAACTTTCATTTGGATATTAACTACATTAGCAGCTTTCAACAGCTTCCTAGAAGTCTGATTTTTGTCAATTTGTTATGTTGTGGGTTTCATTAAGTTTGCATTTTAACACTGATACTGGTATAAAAATTCATACAGATCAAGATTTCTCCTTGTAGTTTTCTACTTTATTATTTTGCTACGTTTCTTCATGTCATACTTAAGCCTCTTCCCACGACAAAAGCAGTACTTCTCAAAGCTACCTCTGCAGTGAGTTTTCCAAGCAAATTGCAAAACTGTTAGTTCATACATATGTCAATCATATGATGTCATCTCCATGAGCTGACGGGCTTAATTCTGCTCATCCGGTGGCATGCTCTTAAGCTCACCTGGCATTCAGATTTAAAACCTGATACAAATCTGCAGTGATTCAAGTGAGACTGATGCTCACAAGGGACTGTGGGATGAGTTGCTTTATTTTCAACTTATTTTTAGAGCACAATGAAAGTATTCATACATCACTTGCAATTGTGGTTACCAGGAGTGTCATATGGGTTTTTTTTTTTAATACTGCTTTCTTCAAGAATGAATCTGTCTGCCTTATAAGTCAAGAAGACATTTTAATCCCTTGTCTCAGCCGTTTCATCCATCAATTTTGGAGTGAAAGTATCTAGCAAGTGCAACTTCAGGCTGATCGAGTCTGCCTTCGGCGCTCACAAGTCCCTTCTGACCTACTTGGTTTGTTGTTTTTTCTGGGTACTCTCAGCAGGTGTCTCATTTATCATTGTGTCTTCTGCGACTGGATCATCAGGATTTCCTTTCTGTAACACTTCTACAAATACTGACATTGGACAGGAATCTGGTATTTCCTCTTGTTCTCTTGTTTTCCTCTATAGTGTTTACCAATTTGCTGGTGATTTTTCCAGTGATTTTTTTTTTAACAGATCAGATGCTATATTTTGGTTTTCTGCAAATTGAGGAAAATTTTACTGATCTTCATGTTGTTGTCTAATAATTCTTCCACGTCAGCAGCAGTTTTACCTTGCAAAGATGCCATGTTAATCTAGCCATTGTAAAGGTCCTCCAGCGCTTCTATTACTTTGATGTTTAGAGTCTGTTCTCTGGGATACCTTTTACATAGGTTGTTTAATGGTGAATCTGCTCATTTCATTCTTTTCCCATTCTTTGATTTCTTCACCAGTTTGCTCAATGCCTGTACCATGTCCGCTCTCCATGAAGTCTCAGCTAGTCTCTCGTCCTTTACTTTGTAGCTTGTTTAGTTTTCCCAGAAAATGTATTGCTCTCCGGAATGTCTGTTCTGTCACTTACAGAGCAGGTGACAGATGCATATGGGATGAGGTTTTTAAAAATGGAATTGGGTGAGTCAGGATGAAAAAGCAGATTATGAATTACTCTTGATAGTCTCTGCAACTTTTTTGGGAAGGTTAATGCTGGATGCTGTAAGACTGTGCTAATGTCCTTGCTCTGCTGACAGAGCTCTAATTCTGCAGTTGTTGCAGAGAAGTGAGGTTTTTCTTTCTGTGGAGATAGAAAACTCCAGATTTCATCTGGAGCTGCTGATTTAGTGGTGTTTTAAAATTAAATGGCTTATTTAGTTGTTGCAATTTGAGCCTGATTCGAAGTAGGGAGTTTCTTTAAAGCTTTCCTGCATGTTTTAGTCATAGACTTTCAAACACAAGGAGTTTAATATTAGTCACGTATATTCTAGTCCCTAAGAGTTTATGTAAGTGCAATGTAAAGAATTGTCTAATTATATTTGTGACTCTTGGAAATTCTGTCTTGTTACTTGAGAAATTTGTTGAAGAATGATCACAATGTAGCAGGGTTGGCTTGCTGAAACATGCAGTGCAGAGGCGCCAAATGCAATCAAAAGTCATTGGGAACTGGGGAGTGGCACCAAAACTGGAAGAAATGGTGGGGAAAGGTGGGGGGGGGGGGGGGGGGGGGGAGTTAATGTGCTAGATTAAGGAATGAATTGCAGTGTGATTACTCGAACGATTCAATGATACTTTTTTTGGGGTCTGATTTATTAATGTTTACAAAAACCTAGCCAATTCCTTGGCTATGCTTACAAATATTTATTTTTTAAAGTGTTTTAACTATTCTTTATAGAACATAATATAAATTAATGAGCTGCATACAGTGTGATTTGGAACTTTACATTTGGAGCTAGAAAGCTGTTGATTTCAACTTCTGTTGAAATGGATGCAGAGATCATTGAACAATGGTGGCAGTGGTGGTAGGCACCAAGTATGAAGTTATTTGCAGCTGTGGGTTTAAAACCTGACTCTGCGATCAATAAGTGCTAGTATTTTTACTTGAGTTTAATCATAGGGCTGTAGGAAAGGTCAGTCTGGAAGGGACCTTAGAGGGTCACTAGTCCAGCCTTGCTCTGAAAGCAGGGTGACCTGTGTGGCCACAGCAGGCTCCCAAAGTGTGAATGATCACCTGTAACCTGCCACGTGCCTTCTCCCAACGTTCTCACCTCTCCTGCCCCTGTGCAGCCCCTGTCGCTCGCACGGGGGGTTAAAACAACCCTCAGCCCTTGGGGACATGGGGATTCCGGGGTCTGCAACACCTCTTGGAGGTGTAGCTGCTGTAGCTTTATGCACAGCTAGGCTGTCCCCTACAAGCCGCTAATGGGGTGCACACACGCACACAGAGCCAGGAGGGTCAGCCTGTGGTCTGTACCCGTGGTGTCCGACTGGGAGCAGGCCCTGCCCAGCCTGGACAGAGGTGGTGATGGCACTGGGGCAGTGCCTGGCACTGTCAAACCAGGTTTTGACTGTGCTTAGCATGCGAACTCTGGAGGGCTATGTACTGCAGGAGGGAGACACCCGAGTCATCCCATTTTTTAAATTCTTTTTAAAAGATCTGCTGATTTAAACAATTTCTTTTGCTATATTTCAATTCAAATTAGACATTAACTTCAGTGACGTGAGATGTGGTGGAACTCCGTCCCCGGTGGAATTGGCTGAAACCTGTAAGCTATAGCCATCCTCTTTCAACTAAGACCTTCCTTTGAATTGACTAATGTAAAAACACAGCTTTCTTCGAACAAAGATAGAGTTCAGGAGGATTGACTGAAATGCTTCCTTGAGCATTCGGCTTCTGTAAAATCTCTTAAGATTTTAAAGAAATCTTTTTTTTTACAGATTCTAAACTAAGAACTAGTGTGTATGGTGCTTGAAAATAAGTTTCGATCTGTGTTTTATCTGGATGCAGACGATACCCAGATTCATGATTTCCTGTAAACTTTCCCTGAGTTAGAATTATGCAGCGAGGGAAGCAGCCTAATAGACTTCAGCGATATATTTCCTATTTACAGCTAATTCCAAGTGGAGAAGAAGACTGTTACAAATTCAGTGTTCTGTTCTGTGGTATCTGGTACTCACGTTCACCTATCTTCTGATGGTGTGAACAGAAGTTGTGTGTGGTTCTTCAGATAGCTAAATTCTTTTAGGAATCTTTGGCCTGTGAGCTACGATCTGTGAATGAGAAGCTGTCTCTGCCACTCACTAAGTGAGCGTGGTGCTCTGATCCTCATCACATGAAGTTTCACAGCTCTCTAGGACAGAGCATGAGTTCAAAGCACATTAAAAATTTACCAACTGTCAGATTTGTTTAGGCAGCTGCAGCTTCCAGGGTTGTGAATGAAATGCTGAATTTAGCAGTATGTAAAGCAGATAACGTGACTTAAACAACTTTTTCTATAAGCTGTCATCAAATCACATCAGTCACAACTTCTGGAGAAACTGTGGTAAATCTTAGGTCTTGTTTCTTTTCCTCTTTACTTGTTTCCTTATGTTGTATTTAACAGGTTTCTTCTTTCTTTTTTAATGCTCGTTGCTATTCAAAAAGCTAAAACCAAAAAAACCCCCAAGCTGTCAGTGCATTTCGTGTGCCTTAAAGATGTGCTTAACAAGTGTTGTTTTCTGTTTATTTGCAACATTTGAGCTGTTGACAGAGTCTACAAGTCAGTAGACTTTAGAAAACATTAAGATGACATTGTGGCTGTAGAAAAGCTTGCACCTGAGATCCACGAACACACCTAAATGCCTCTGTGCATTCAAATTTTAGGAGTCTGTCTTAGTTTCTTAATGTTAAGCAGTATTGAGGACAAGACTTTCATTTCACAGCCTTATAAGATCCTTAATTTTGCCTCTTAATCCTTGTTCTTCCATACAAACTTCTTTCTTCACGTTGGCTTGTACAGAAAGGCTCTGCTTGAGCCTTCGCCCACACTGCAAACTGCCGGCTTCACTGAATACCTGGTTTCTGCTGCTTCTTGTAATAGGCTATTTTGCCAGTAAATGTTGCTTAATGTACGGCAGCACAGTACATTAAGCACTTCAAAGTAGTATCGGCATTTCTTGTTAATCACAGTGATGCTTTGTTTTATTCAAAACCTTGGTGCTCAATGCTGAATTTATTTGCAGTTCAAGCAGATGCATTTATGTACATCTACTGACACAAATAATCAGTCCGACATGATGTGCACGCTCCCGAGCAGCAGTTGTGTGCAGGCAAGTGGTTCTTGGACAAAGCTGCAAGTTAAATTGTCTTTAATGCTATGGTCAGTTTAATTGAGCATATTCAAACACATGTTTCACATGTTTCAGTAGCTTACTACAGTTACTAGGTTTCATTGAAAACACTTTCACTAGAAGTGGTTAGAGCTGTTATTATCCCATTAAATGTCATATAGATATATATTTATACTGAAATTATATTTGGCTGTAAAACTATATTCCTATTAAAAATGACATCTTCTTTTGCAGTGACCCATATGTGAAACTTTCCTTGTATGTAGCAGATGAGAACAGAGAACTTGCTCTTGTGCAGACAAAAACTATTAAAAAGGTATGTATATATTAATTTTTTTTATTCCATTGTTTTGGAAATATTAAGAATATTGGAAGATAATTCTATAACATAATACAACACTTACTTAAATTATTACATTCATGTATAGTGACTGAATAATATATTTTTTTTTTCCAAACCAAAATAAGTGCATGCCTTTTCAGCGTGCATAATCTGTTGACAGAATCTAACATGTTGTTAGTATATATTGTATAATGTGTATATATATACATATATATGTTGTATATATTATTCTCTAAAGCTTGGCTTATCAAATCTCATTATATCATTCACTGTTTCTTTTATGAAAGTCATATTTTAATGAAAGACATAGCTGAAATAAAGATCTAAGGAATTCTGCTTTAATGTTCCCTTTCAAGATTTCCATTTTCAAAATGTTTTCCTAATATGGGAGTTCAAAATAGCCAAATAACAGAAGATATGCTGTAAGAAAAGCCTGGAAATGCACTGAAAATATTTTTGTTTTCATTATCAATTAGAGACAAAACTAAATTTTATTTGGTTTCTTATTTTTATTCCCCCCCAAACCAAAATTACAATAGGGAATATTTATTGTTATCAGGGCCCTAAGTTTTTAAAAGGATGATATTTTTTAAAAAGAAATTTTTTTTTTAGCATTTGCTAGTAGTTCATGGCAGAGAGGAAAAAAATCATAAGCCATGTGAAAAGTAAGGGAAAAAGAATAACTTGTCATTTTTGTGAAGGCACATTTGTTTAGAAGCAACATTGATTCAATTGAAATAATTGCAAAACAGAGCAGCGAGGAAAATTTTGTTATTGAAAACACAAAATAGCATGTGCTGTTCTAAAATCAGAACATTAGGTGTCATGAGAAACCTGATATGAAATCCTGGAAACATGGAAGATTCAAGCAGAACTTCTTACAGGACTCAGGGCATGTTTGATGTAGGCAAGTAAAAGTAATTTTAAAAAGATCCAGAGCTTTATTAATTTTCTGTTTTTAAAATTAATATTTTAATTATTTTTTTAATCCTTACTAGTATAACATTGCCCTTATTTCAGAAGCTGTTGCTGCTATAAAAGCATCATTACTAAAGACATGGCACATTCGGCTCCTACATGTTTGGTGTAATGGAAAGTACAAAAAGTTGGGAGAGGTTGAAATGAGAGTATTAGATTGGGAATGAGTTTGTGACATTACTGCGGGTCTGAAATGATATTTGCCAGCTTTGGAGAGAAAGGAAAATAAGAAAGCTTCTGAGAAGACCACCATAAATAAGATAAAATGTTGTAAGGATGGGAAAATACTGCATTGATTGTATCAAGGAAGAGACAAACTCAGTGCTGCCCTAGGAAGGAAGAGAAAAAGGACAATGTTTGCACAACAACCCAACTGTAGACAGGGGTGAAGATGAGGTGGTGATGATGATGATGATGATGTATTCCTGGGATTGCATCTGCTTTTTTTTTTTTTCTGTTTTTATAACTGTCACATAAAGTCTGGGCTTTCTCAGTCATTTCCATAATAGTAATATTAACTCATCTATTGGAAAGTTCTGGTAAGTCATTTCTGGTTTGAATTGTTACATTTCATCTCAAGACTTCTGCCCTCAAAGCAGTATTTTTCATATGCAATTTGCAATCAGTATTTATTTCATAAATAGCAAATATCATTAGTATATCTTGATTTTGAATTAAAATAATTGATTTTCCTCATTTTTTTCTGTTAATCTCAGGAGTGGTTCTGAAAGACACTGCCAGTTATTTCCTTCAGCTCTGTAACTTTTAATACGAGGCCATCTAACCCTTTAGTAGTTTCTTGGTTTTCTACTCCATTTTGTCTTCCTCAGTTTAACGGGTACCTTTCGGAGTGGCACTGCCTTGCAGGAGTGCCTGCAAGAGAGCAGAAGTTTCCCCTTTTTCTTCTCCTTTCCTGTTACCTGGGCAGTCGTCTGACATGTGTCCTCCTGCCCAGCTGGACCCAGCTTACAGCCAAGGGATTCAATGCAATTGTTTCCTTACACTGAAAAAATGAAGTTATCAGGAAAATTTCAGATGATCTGGCATGATGTAGCTATGTTGAGTTTCTGTCTTTTTGTTTTAATTTACCTCCCTCCAGACATTCAGTTATTCCAACTACAAGACTTGATTAATGCCTCGTGTTTGCTTTTGGAGCCGTGTTTTGAATGGTCTGCTAGAAATGTTCTCCTTTCTGCAGTAGAAAAAGCTGTATTTGCCCTTTGCCTTCTTATGATCTTGTCAGATGCTCAGTATGTTTTTTCAATTCCTGCTACTAGGCTTGTGATTTCACGTGTCAATTCTTTTAAAAGCCTGGGTGAAGATTATCCAGCTTTCTCAATTTGACTGTGCTGAGCTCTGAAGACTTCACTTCTACATCAGTTGTTACAACGTCTATCTTCATACTGATCCCTCTTAGTCATTCTGCCTTTCCCATATGTAATGTTAAATGTAATTTCCCATATCTAAATGTTCTTAGTCTCCCCATTCAGCTTCATCGCTTGGTAGCATCATTTCTGTCTCTGTTCTCTTTTCATTTATATAGTTGAAAAACCTTCTTTGTGTTTGTTCTGATATCCTGTGGAAGATCTAACTCAGCTTGACTCTTGGCAGTTCTTTATCTGTACAATACTTGCCCTTTTTAGGATGTAGCTCTTTTTGCTGATGAGTCTTTTTGTTGTTGTTTCCCTGCTAATGTCCTTTATGAAGTAATTCATGCATTTGTTTCTGGAGCCTTTCTTTACAAGTGTTTTTCTCCTTTGCTAAGATTCTAGTGTTTGTACTTTCTGACTTGACTACTAATTGTTTGACTTGTGAAGGTGGAAGAAATTTCTACCACGTACAGGGGATTTACCAAAAATTGTGCTGCTTAATACATCAAATATTTCATGAAGTTTGTATTTGTGGTTAAGCAACATTCAAAATTAATGCATTATTGATGGAGAGTAGTGCCCTTAAATTTCGGACGAGACCGTTAAATTACATGGAACCACTCCTGCCAATAATAGTCACATTTGATTAATACAACTATTTAAAAAGTAACTTATTTTTACTTATTGCTTCTTTTTTTTTTTTTTTTTTACTGAATATAGTTGTACTCTTTACGGCAAAAGAACTGAAAGTGTCTTTGTGCCCCAACCCCTAGCTCCCTTACCCTTTTCCTACACTCATTTTGCTCTTTTCCCTTACTCTTTACAGCAGTCTCTTCTTTCATGAAATGTTTTCCTGCTCTGTCATAAGACTATTCAGGGTAAGCAGGTAGAACTTCTCTGAGAGTGTAACTGTTTACTGGCTGTATAGCTGTTTATATAGGTTTAAAGTTTCATCTTTTTTATACTCTTACTTCCTTTTGTCCTCCTTTTCCCCTAAATTTTCTGGAACAGAGTTTGCAAAGTTCCAACTCTGATTTCATTGCTAACTAGTTCTATGTTGGGTTGGGATTGGGCCCCAGTTTGAGTTGGAAGGAGCTGCTGTGATGACAGGAGTGCGTGGGGCACCGCAGTGCGGCCCCTCTGTTTCCCTTTGCTGGGGAACTGTGGTGTGGGAAGCCCCCATGTCCTGGCCACCCCACATCTAACAGATCTCTGTCCCGGGGTCAGATGAACAGCCCCCAGACCTCACTCTGCTCTAACAAAATGTTGGTGGGTGAAGAGCCAATTTTTAGTGTCAGCTCTTTTGGTAAATCTCTGCTGTGTGAGAGAATGAGGGAATGATTTGGCATGAAAACAAAACCATTGGACGTATCTGACTTGTTTTTAAACTTATCCAAATTTGAATTGCCCAAATTATTAATGTTTGTAGTTCTAATCCTCTTTTTATCAGTCTTTTATTTTATGCTTGAGCTCCCTTCAGATTGCAATCTATGTGCATATTCATTCTGTATGTTTTATTCAGGTTATTAAAACAAAATGCAAATCTTCCATAGGCTCGAGGGAGATTAAGATGAGTGTCATACCTATTCAAAGGAAATAACTGTTCCTTTTGTTCTGTTGTTGTTGTTGTTTTTCTGTTTGATATACAGTATAAATCTTATCTTTATTTTTGTAACCCTAAAGTTGTCCCTGTGTTTAAAAAAAATACATTTTTTTTTTCATCTGGGTTTAAATGAGTCTCAAGAATTAAATGGCTCCAGGTTTTATTTCTATAGGTTCTCAGTGACTTGCCTTTTACTCATAGAATCCTATTTATACTTACCATCTATTTTAGGATCATCTGACTCAAATATCCTCCCACATTTGGTTTACTCACTAGAGAATTTCTAAATAATTTGGTGGCAACTTTTTTATGACATGCTGTTTTCTCATTATTTTTTTCCTAGAAAATTGTCACTTGCATGCACATATAAATGATATATATAGATGATTACCAAGTGGCAAACCTAAAGAAATTTTAGTCTTAAATATGTTTATTTCTTTTACAGACACTGAATCCAAAATGGAATGAAGAATTTTATTTTAGAGTAAGTTTCCTTGCAAGTTTACTTGCCATCATTATTATGACATGTACAATTAATCATGTGGCTTTTTATAAGGTTGGGAAGAAGCTTATTTTTTATTTGTTGTTGATATGTTTACATAAAATATGCTTGTCCTGGTGTAATTGCTCTTCTGCTTCTGTAGCGATCGAATGATCAACAGAAATTGGCATGAAGTTCATTAGAAATGGACTGTTTCCCAATTTGGGATTTTATTTAGAGTAAGTTTTGAGTTAATTCATTTGACAAATAAAACAATACTTTTTACTTCAAAATGTATTTTTAGCAGAGCATGTTCACTGTTGTTTTAAAATGTTAATGCAGTGGTAAATAATCAAGTTATTTCCAAAAACTGAAATTTAAGTTATCATGGCAAAAAATAATGAAATGCAAATGTAGGGAAGGAAGACAGAAAAAGCCCTTTCTCTTGGCCTTTATGTTACTTGCCAAAAAGGTCAAAATATGTTCGGGTTATTTCTGTAGTTCCATTTTAATATTTGTAGATCTTGCTTAAAATGAAAACCAAGTAAGAGCTGTAACGGAATGTTTTTTATCAGAAAAAATAATAATTTTAAATAGTTGAAAGTGCTAAATAAGGGGTTAAAATTGTGATTATCAAAACCAACATAATCTAAATGAGATGGGCAATAGCAACTGTGTTATTTAATTGCTGAAAATATTTTTCCAAAGAAGAATGACTTAATTTAAGTGCAGCTGTAGCTTTCACAAAAGAAGATGAGGTAGAATTGCAGTGGTTTTTAAAATTTAATCTTAAACAGCTGCTTGAGAAAAGATGTCATTGTAGTTTGTTAAATGTGGGTATCATATTGAACATTGTTTATAGAGTCTTAGCAATTGGCTGTCTTGCTAATAGGATTTTTCAGAAAGATACCACTAATATAACTGTTAATACACAGGGGTTTAAGGCTTAAGTGGAATTTTTATTTTTAAACGTGTTCCAAATAAGTTTTCTAGGTTTTACAGCTTAGTTACTTGCAGCTTTTACTTACTTAAAACCATCTTTATCTAATGAAATATTTTGGTTTTTATCATGTGCTCCAAAGGGAAAATATGGGCTCGCACTTCTTAAAGTTCTCCAGAGTCCATAGGAGCTGCCTTTACAGTAAATTACAGCTGGGCCTGAGGTTTTCTGTTTTCATCCCACTGCTGTTTGCCCACCTCTCGTCACGGAGGTGGCTCTGCCCTGGGACAGCCTAAGCTGCCTGCCTGTGAAAGTGCAGAGCCATTTCAATACTGTAATTTCCCTAGAAAGTCATTACCCCAGTGAGAGAGCATTTTGTGTTTAAATGTCTTTGCCTTCAGCATAGAGGACAAATTATATAGATAGAGAGAGAGATTACCTTCCCTTTCCTGTGCAATGGGCAGGATGGCAAAGTTTTATGCTGTTTATCTATTTGAAGACATTTCAGGCTCTCCCAGATTCCATCCCAACTGCATATGGGACTCAGAAATGGATGACCTGTCCTCCTTAAGCCCGACTCTGTGAATACTGGTCTCATAAACACTCTAACTTATAAAACAGACTGTAAGGAGCAAATTCATGTGTTGTAAAGTGAAATATATTTCCTCAGGATTAAGCAAGTTTGTTATGTGTATTTGTGCTTATAATTTTAACTCATATTATTCAGGCTAGTCTTTCTAATTATATACTTTTCCCAGGAAAAGACAATACACAAAACTGCACAATTAGCATTGCTTAAACTACAGATCTAGCTCAGTTAAAACATCTTGAAAAATCACACAATCCTAAAATCCTGAACAGTAGTGTGGATATAGAAAATAATGCATACTCTTTTTTGTGTGTCATAATTCTCTGATTTTCTTAAAACTGGGAAGTCCATTGCCACCACCACAGAATTATCAGCCCATTGTGGAATATTGTTTCTAAATTTTCTTAATTGAAGATGTTGGACATGGTGAAACCTGGCCTACAAAGGCTTTCTAAAAATAATAATATATCAAGTGGATCAAATATTATAGAACTTTTTTCTTGTTTAATTGTGACTGTTTTGTCTTCCAACTAGAGTTTTTAGTTTGTTTGTTTTCCTTTTACATGTTGGTAATCTTTCTTCTTAAATTTACTTCCATATAAATAATTTTCGGGGGGTATATTTGCTGTTACCAAGTGCTTGAGACCTCTGTTGGGTTTCCCACAGGCCTGTGTGGTCCATGGACTAGAAATGGTGAGTGAGGGACAGTGCGAGATATAGATCATTGTGGAATTCTGAAAGAAATACAGTAAAACTCTTGCTCCCTACAGTTCAGTTGAGCTCTGCAGCTGTAGAACAAAAAAAATCTGGGTGCTCTGATAGTCTGTCCAGCTTGGGACTTGTTCCCAAAACACAGCACTTGTCTGGCGGGCCACCTTTCCTGACACCACGGCAGCTTGGCTAGTGTGTGGGACGCTACTGAAGCCACCCCACTAGCCTTTCTGAGGGTGACATGGGAGAGAAGCAGCCTGCTTTGCCCGGGGTCTGGCATTGAACACAGCAAGTGAGAGCTTTTAGTGTTACCCGCTGGGCTAGTTCTAGTTGCAGCAGGGTTTACAAAGTAGCCTAGTGCTCCATTTTAAGTAAAACTAAAGCTTCACACAAACCCCACTAGCCATGTTCTGATTGCCCTGGTTTTAATCGCTGTATGAATGGGTACTCATGTGTTGCTACCACCAAGCTCCTGAACCTAATGTGATGTTGTTTGAATTTTCTCATAGGTAAACCCAACCAATCATCGTCTCCTGTTTGAAGTGTTTGATGAAAACAGATTGGTGAGTGCTTCTTGATTCTTGATTTACTAAACACAAGGCTCTGTGTAACACACCTGATGAAAATATAGCACATCTTAAAGGTGGTTTTTGTCTGTTGTTTAAAAGTGTGCTAAAAATGTAGCTAGAAGCACAAAAAGTATCTGGTTTTGGGGACTAATAGAGCATTAACCACAAAAGTAGTAACCTGTTGGAGCCTCCATAACCTGTTCTGACAATGAAAACCTCATCATATTCTTCCTTAGGCATCTTCACTGCAAACCAATGTAGTCACAACCTTTTTAGTCACTTAGCAGGCAACCACTTCATCCCCTGGTCATTTGAGTGTCTCTTTCCTGTACCTTTTAATATTTCTGCATACGTTTTTGCGACTGGATTGGTAGAGCTGCACCTTGTACTCAAGATGTGGGTGTAAGAAGGTTTAAGGTAATGGCAAAATAATGCTCTCCGTTTTCCGTTCTCTGCCTCATAATGCCCTGCATATCGCTAGTGATTTTAGTCTGCAGCTTAATTTGTCTGATGCATTAGCTCTTCCAGAGAAGTCTTCCAACATCTTACTGCTTTTTTTGTGATTTAGTAAATAAGTTTTCCACACAGACATCCATGGAATAAGTGACACTGTCGTTCTGAACATTCTGGGTTAATATCCCAGTTCAGTGGGGTTTTGTCTGGTGAGAACTGTAACGCCGTCTCTTTGGTTTTGAGATCAGGTGTTAACACTTTCTTGGTTGGGTGCAGTACAACTTTTACTAAATGTTTTTGCTTTGTGGAGATTAGGATCAGTGTTGTGGAGATCCTTTTATTGAAAAAACCTCACCATGGAAACATCTGTCTTCAAAAAATATATTCTTTTCCTCTGTATTCCTATTAAGTATAGAGCAAAGGAAAACTTAGAAACTGTAATCTTGTGGGGGAAAAGAGGACTTCTAACCAAAGGATTTTATCTTCCTTTGGGAGGAAGCTGGTAAATCTGTAATGATGTGTATTTAGTATTGACTGAGTATAAGTGTATTTATTGGCATGTAATGACCACTTGCACTATTAAAAGTGTTCTATGCCTTTTGAACTTAAAGGATGTTATCAGTAAGTTGTTCCCAGCATTGAGGTTCTCTCCCATTGCCAGCTGATGCAGACAGCATTGCAGCAGAGCTGCTGTACCTGCAGGTGTGAGCCTGGGCTCGGCATGTGTGTTGTTGCAGGGGGGATGGAATATGTTTGTGTCTGCAGGGAGGACAGAGCAAGAGGCTTGGCTGTGGCCTGGAGAGAGCAATGGCAGGCACGGGGAAGTCTGTGGCTGATGGTGACAGGGTGGCGATCCAGGAAAATATTCTATACACAGAGACAGCTGAGAAATGACAGTTTTGGTAGATTCACGTATACTGCTTATGATTTTCAAGTTTTTGTATGCAGTACCGGCCTGGTACTGGTGGGTTTGGTACTTTGTTGTTGTTGAAGCGTTTCTGTTCGTTCTTCCTGTGCCCCTGCTTCTGACAGCCACCTGCCCTTGGGCTCGTAACCCCCTTGAGAGGCAGCAGCCTGGGGATCAGGAGCCCTTGGTGCCTCTCAGGAGGTGTTCTGAGCTTGCAACAAAGCGAGCACATTGGGGGGCTTAGAGCAGCGGATTTCCATCAGGTTATGTTTACAGAGGAAGGAGATATTGAAGCTGATTATTTTTGCTATACTCTGAAAAACTTAATGTTTGCATAGGTTTTATTGCAAGAACGTTTTTTCTTCTTCATGCTCCCAAATTCTCAAACTATCCCAAAGCACTTTCTGTCTTTGTAATGCATCCTTTCCCGTCGGTCTCCCAAGCAAAGTAGAGGATAGATGATGCAAGCTTCATCTTCGGGAAAAGAGAGATTGTGTACTTGGATAATACATTTTATCTGAAAAATAAGATAAAATAATATCAGCACCTGTGCTTCCACAAGGCAGCGTACAATACTGTTGCACTGTAGAAGCTATTCATGTTTTTCTTCTTGTTGGCTCATAGTCCACTTAAAACAATAGGGGATTGTGCTGTCTGTTGGCAGTTTTATTGTTTTAAGCTTCCATTTCTCTTGTGATTGGTCATTTTCTGTCTTTTGAAAACAAGCTGCTGCAAACAGAGGTCTAAGTGTCTGTCAAAAGTATTGACCCTCCACCTACAAATTTTCAGAGCTGTTGTCAAAACTTGGGCTTTCCCCTTCTCCCAGGGAGCGAATGTCCGTGTACTGAAATGAAGCTACCCTTCTTGCTAAACAGAGTTTCTTTTCCAGTCTGTGCTACAAGTGCTATTGGGAGCACACTTCAAGTGTGAATATCCTCAGACCACTGAGTTTCTGCGTTGCAATAGAGCTGATTTAGGCTGTTTGGTTTACATTTTGATGTATCCTGTCTGTCTGTTTGTCTTCTGAGGTCTTTTGGCTCTCAGAGAGCGTAACTGCATTCCTGCTGGCAGTCAGAGTCGTGGTAATATTCTAACTTTCTCACTGGAGGCTGGCCAGCAATGGGCAGAGTTTCTCTACGGTGTTTTAGACAAATTGGTACAAAACGACATGCAACACCCGTCTCCTGTTTTCCCTCGTCTTTACTGCCCGGTAAAACTGAAAGTTTGCACATTTCTGCGGCTTTTATCGTGTGAGAAATCTTTGCCGTATGTACGATTGCTTGCTTTGTTGGAATTTTTAATTCTTAGAAGGGACCGCGCGGGATAGTGTAGGTTACGTTGTGTTCGTAGGGACAATGTAAACGTTGTGGCTTTTTAAAGGCAAGAAGTTTGTTGCTTAATCATGTTATGAGCACAATTAAAACTGAAAGCGTAACCGAGCTATATTTATTCGTGTTCTGCCATGATAGCCTAATGCTGGAACACACACCAAAATGTTAAGCATGAAATACTGTTTCTCATTTGCATGTGGAGTCGAGTTAAACTTTAACACTAACTCACAGTGGTTTTGCTGTAGTTAAGTTTTGGTGTGTGTGCTTTATACAAATGTGCCTTGTGAGAAGGCTGTGGTTAGATTTATAGCAGTGCCGAGTGTGTTCTCTGCCTTAGTCAGCTGTGAGAGCTCTCCCGCTGGGGCCGCTCCTCTCTGATGGAAAAGGAGCAGCTGGGAAGGTGCTGTTTCAGGCTCTTGCTGGCATTAAAAAAAAAAAAAGAAAAGAAAAAACAAACCCTCCCTGGAGCTTACACTGGAGAGGGGGGGACCAGGCCACGTGACTCCCACCATCCTACCCTATGTCCCAGTGTGTAGGAGCGCTGATTGCTCTTACCCAATCATGCCTGGAATGCCGCTTGCCACTTGGGCTATTTCTGCTATCTGTCGCTATCAGGGCTGCAGTGCTAACAGTTTGGCAGATGGGACACTTTTTCTTGGAGTTTATGTCTTTGGTTTTTAACTTCTGGCAGTGCCTGAATTGTTGCTGTTCTCCCTCTCCTTTTCTTCTCTCTGTAAAACCATGGCCCATCGGCTGCGGTTTCATTTTGGCTCTGGGCGAAGCAACACAGCCCCTGAATCGGAGATCCTCGACCGGGAGAGAGAAGATGACTTTTTCATGGCATTCCACACTTTGCCGAGAAGAAACAGCCCCCATGCCTTCGCCCGCCATGGGACAGATTATGGTGGTGGCAGCGATTTGCAAGATGTGGGCTCCTTAAAAAGGAGCACATCCATGTTTATTCCCCAGCTGCTGAACAGCATCGACGTGCGGCCAACGAGAAGCTCGTCAATGCAGATCTCTCTTCAGCGCAAAGCTGCAAACGGCTGCGTGGACGAGTGTGCAACCCTGGAATCTCCTGAGGAGACACCTTGTAAACTCTCGGACTCCAGGGACCGTTACGCATCCCCTGTTGAAAACCGTTCTCCTCCAAACAGTCCGGAGGGGATTCCTGAACATCCTCTGCCCAGGCCCACGGAAGAGTTAGGGCAACAGGTGAACGGAACTGTGTGCTCTAATCGCAGAATATTTTGTACTATTCCTTCTAATAACCAGAGTGAGGACGCTTCATCAACTACCCAAGAAGATGAGGCAAATGAAGCAGCTTCAGGTTTAAACATAAGTGGCGTGAGGATTCAGCATCGGGCTTCAAGTGCAGATGTGCCTCAGGTTACTCTGCTACCCTTTGGTACCGAGACTCAAAATAATGCTCCCAGCCCTGAACCCCGGCGTTGGTCTTTGCAACACGTGCCAGATATGGCAGCAAATTCAGGGAAAAAGTTCTTTGTTCTCCAGTTACAGCAACCGCAGACAAGTGGTACAGGTGCAGGAGGCGAATATAACTTTGGTTTTACTGGAACAAAAGGGGACAGACTGGTCAGGTATCCTCGGATACGGCTGGAAAGGAGCACTTCCTACCCTGTCCAGCCGCCAAGGGAAGAAAGCAGCCCTACAAACGATGGATCGAATTCAGAACCGCGTGGAAATGGCAGAAATGGGTCAGAAATGCCTAGAAGTGGTTCAGTAGAGCGGATTCCTCAAGGGCAGGGGGGATGCTTGTTTAAAATCAGACCAGATCAAAATACCAGGCAGCAGCACTTCAGAATTTTGGTCACCCGTGGTCCTGAAGAACAAAATCAGGTTGTTGGTAAAGAGGGTCGTGGCACTCCTGGGCCTACAACAGCCAGCCCCGCAGTAAGTATGTGCTGTGCTATAAAATACAGAATTGCCACAGAAAGGCTTCTAGACTCGAGGCAACTGAAGTGCTTCCGTTGTTAGTGCTAGAATGTTCTGCATTTCTCTGGACAAGCCACGAATCATCTCTATTTCTAATCTAACGTAACTTTGCTCTCAGTTATGATTACATCCAGTGTAACATTTTAAGATCCTAATGTCACACATGTTTTCTTAATTCAGTGTTACATCAACTGGAAAGACTTTTAAAAATCAGAACATTTGAATGACAAATTAAGTGTTCATGTTAATTTAGTTGGCTGAGAACTTGCTGCATGAAGAATTCTTCGTGCACTCTGGTTTTAAAAAGAAATTATTTGATGCCTTCTAAGTATAACGTACACATGTGTGTACCTTTATATGCTTTTAAAATGTGTAGTGCAGTGCCGTAAGACTATAGAAGGACTGCTAAGACAGTAATTCCAATCAAGATATTGACTTAGCAGATAAGGTACCAAGAAATTAGAACAAAAAATAGCTTTCTTATAGGCTTTTTCTTTTTTTTGGCCTTCTGGAAATTAAAACCATGTCCTCTTTTCTGTGCGCCACAAGTCCTGATCAAACAACTGCACAAGCAGCTCAGCACAGTTTAGTAAACTGTCTTGTTGTTTATATGTGCCGTGATTTTGCTTCAAGATGACAAAATAAATCGTCTGGTTTTCCTTTGTTATAGTGGGAGAAGATTGATGGTTTATGTTTTTAAGCCACTTTTGAAAAGACCAAAGTAGGAATGAAACTTAAGGGTTTAGATTAGTCATTTGCTTAAATTGCTTTCCTGTGCAATCTAACACTGCCCACTTGAGTTCCTGAGCAGAGAGATGCTGTATATAGAATAGTGAGCTCTCTGGCTCCAGCTGTGAAAACAGAGGCACTAGAGCAGATTTTGGGTTTCAGTGCTTGTGTGTGCTCCTTCTGTGCTTTCCTCCCGTGAAACGTCGTGCAGGGACTGCCACTCACCACAGCACGACTCTAGGATGACTCTGCAGCTTTCTTGTGGAAAAGTTAGTAGTCTTAAAAGTGTTCCAGTATAAGCTTCTCTTCAGCTTTTCAGTAGACAATCAGTAGACAGAAGAAAATCGCAAAGTCAACCTAATTTTTTATTTTTAAAAAGTAACATTTAAAAATCCCCCTCTCCTGCCAGTTCTAGGTTTCATCACTGTCTCCCAAAGCTGGCAAGTTTGATAAGCAGCACTCAGTATCTCTCCTGTCGGCCTGAGAACATCTCAGCAGGAGAATTTGGAATGCAGAAACTTCTCTGATTTTCTTCGTTTGACTTTCATGTATGCGGCACGGCATGTTAAGTCTTCTCATACTGAAATGAATCTAAATCTCAGATTAAAAATGAAATGGGGGGGGAAGTATGTCTGATTTTCCCTTTCCTGTGTACTCTCCCTTGTTCCTTTCCAGTCCTGGCTGTTTGGGAGCAGCACCGTAACCAATTCCGTCCGTAGCTGTGCTGTGTACAGAAGCATCGGTGCTTTACAGGTCTGTGCAGCTTGTGGAGAGCTGTGCCCCACTGGCTCTGCAATAGTTCTCCTACAGGATCTGCCCCCTGAAGATCTTTGATCTTCACTGTCGTGATGACTCACATACCAAAGACATACTGCAGTGTTTCCAGAGGAGAATTATGAAATTTGTTCCTGTGTGCTCTTAGTTTTAGTTACCATGGGGAATCAATTTAGTCAGCCATGAAGCATGGCAGTCACAGAGGCGCTCAGTCCAAATGGTACTTGCATTCTTTAGTGAAAAAAGTTTCAAAAATAAAGAACTAATTGAAACTTGAAACTTTTTTGTGGTGTTTTCTCATATTTGTAGTAAGCCCAGAAATGCTGCAGGCAGAGGCGATTGGCTAGGCAAGGCGCCACAGGAAGTGTGGGCAATGAAAGCATTGTGGTGAAAGTTTTGCTGTATTTTGTCTACATATAAAACATTCTTTAGTAAGGTGTCATTTTTAATCTATCCCACAGAAGTTTGTTTGGAGCTGCTGTGCTAAGTAAGGCTGTGCCTGAAATATTTGTTCTATTAAGCTGCAGGGAAAAGTTGTCGTGTTTTATAGTTGTTAGCTGGAAAAAAAAAAAAAAAAAAAAGAATTCTGGGCTCTTCCAGTTAACGGCGTTAGTGTGTGTTTGATTGATCCCGGGGCTGGGCCCGGGGCTGGGGGCAGCAGCTGCTGCAGCCGTATTTATCCGCGGTGCAAGCATCCAGGCGGGCGTCTGCAGTCCTGCTGCTACCAAGTGTTTATGACCTTTCAAATATCTTCGCTTTTAGACAGAAGCGGTTTGGGGCAAGCAGGATGTATTTCATTACGAGTCATTATAAAATATTAAGTAAAGCATAAGCTTATGCCCAATCATGAAAAATTTTATTTGGAAGCCTCGTTACAAATTCCTTTGACTGCTCTGATATTTTCTGTCATGCAATAGGCTACTGGGAAGCGTGTGTGTACCGTGGCGCTAACAAATACTCACATTGTTTGTTATGGGGGTCTGGGAGTGCATAGCTGTATTTGTGGGAAACACTTCAAAAATCTCATGTATTGGACAACTGTTTCAGAGACCTGACAAAGGCATCTTTGTCGTGATAAAAATACAAAGTGCCCTAACAAAATGGGGTATTACTGGTATTGAATTATATTTAGTTAACAAACAGAAACGGTAACTCTCAACTCTGCAAGACTTCATTTCTCACAACTCAGCTCTTGTTTTCCTTCCTTAGAAAGGATTTTAGAATAAACATTGTTATGAAAGTGCAGAGAATCTACTTATGCTCCTACAGATCCCAGCTGGGATTGGGGCATGTAAACCCAAGCGAGCAAGCTAGGAGAAACACAGTTCAGCAGTCATGAAGGGCCAAAATTCTGGGTTACATAGTGCCCAGATGACTTGAACGTGGGCACCTCCAACGTGTGGCTCCTCCAGGCTGGTGCTGTGTGGCAAAGCGGCGCCTGATTGCTGGAACTCTAGCTGGGAGACTCTGGTAAAAGTTGCTTTATGTGAAAGTGGGAGCAGGGCTGGGGAACGCATGCTGTGCACGTGGTGGCTTTCACATGGATTCTCTAGGAAGTGGTTAAAAAGTTCCTCTGAAGAATGTGGAACTCAGTGGAATTAAGGAACTGGAAGTGCTGCTGCTCTGCCTGTCCCAAAGGCTGTCACATCCACTCCCCTGCCGTACTCTGCCCCTCGCTGGAGGTCGTGCAAAGCTTTGTGCTTCTGTTGGAACCCTGAATTTTGGTGGGGAAAAGGATACCACTACCGTTGTTTTATTGGAAATGCTTTCATGGGAGACCTCTGCCTGTCACTGAGGAGTGGATTTCAGATGTGTCAATGCTGAGCTCTGTGTTTGTTAGGAATAAGTTTTGTCACCTAGAGCAGAGGCAGCTCCAGTTAATAAAGCTGTGGGGAGGGAAGGCAGAGTTGTTTGCTGGAATCCTTTTACAAAATTAGTAATTAGTAACTGACAATTACAGGACCACAATGCAGATGAGAAAAATGTAATAAAAATGTATTTTAATGCATTATTATATTATGACACATGGCCTAATGGATTTTGACAGTTTTGTTTTTTCCAAAAGGGATTAATGCTCCTCTTGGTTCCACTTGCCATTTTTCTTAGCTTCAGTGATACCTGTTCAGTGTAAAAAGATTGCTTATAACCCCTTTTTACCTTGGTGATTTCCTGTCATTTAGAATAAATTTATACCAGGGCAAAACTTTGCAAAGAATAGAGAGTAATCCACTCAGAAAATTGTTACTGCTGGGCAAGTTGAAAACCTGGAACCATCCCCCTGGGAGAGCTGTGAGTCGAATCTGTTCAATCATACTGAACTCTGCGTGCCCTGTGCTGAGCCTTCATTTATAGGGCACATACCACTCCATGACAACTAAAAAGGGCAGTGGAGGAATAATGTTGTTCTGTATTTTTACCAGAGTGATTTGCAAAATACGAAACATAATTTGGTTAGTATGAAATTCAGCTCTGGGCTGAATTTCCTGTTTTTTTTACTTTCAGACATAAACTGATCCATTTGATTAAAAAAAGAAAGAAAAAAGTCCTACATGTTTCAGTGCAAACTATGGCAAAGTGTGAAAGTCTCTTTTCTGAGATAGTCCTGAGACAACAAATGGTTTAAGTATTGCTGATTAGCATGACAAAAACTGATGCATATCTTTAAAGATGAGATGAAATGAGAAGCATCCCCCCCCTTCCTTCTCCTAACCAAATAACCATTGCAACAGTTTATTTGTTTTACATTAGTTAATGCAGTCAACAGAGAAAGGTTTTTCTTTTAGAGCGGCTCTTCCTGCCCACTTCTGTGGTCCTTCCCCAGCCTGTCCCTGACAGGGTATTCAGCACTTAATTTAATATCATTCATCATCTTAACTAGCCCCCACACAGATACTTTTCTGGGACTTGAGTTGGTATGAGAAGTGGTGGGGCTTTTGAATTGGAAAAGAGGTTTAATTGCTTCTATCACAATTTCTGAACCAAGCCTGTGTGTCCGAGAACTCCAAAGAATCAAAAATGGGACAAATCCTGTTCCTAAGGAATGAATGTGTAACTGTATATCTGTCTGTCCTGTTTTCTCATGCGTGGTGAAGTATATTAGAACCAGCAGCCACTCCAGTAGGATCTACCATGCAGAGTGAGAACACAGTTGGTGTTGGAGACTTTCCTTCTGTCTGTCTGTCCATCTGTCCATGCAGGCACAGCAGAAAGTTCAGATGGCTGCAGTCATGCTTCGGGTGTCCAGTGCTGAGCTTGTTCTGCAGCCTATTGCAGAAACAGTTACTGAGTATGGTACAGCACAGGTCTAAATGGTACAAACCAAGAAAAGTCAAATTGCTAGAGTTTATTTGCCAGCCTTCCTTATACCAGGAGTGTGCTCTTGGAAATTTAGAGGTCTTTAAAACAGGCAAAGCTCTGTCAGTAGCAAGTGTTCCTTCCCAAGTCTCTTCAGGGAGAGCTGAATTGGTGCAGGTCCCCTGCCCAGGCGTTGGCAGGCAAATGGTATGGAACGTCTTCTGCCCTTCCGAGGCTGCTTTGGGGGCAGTGCTACACAGGAATGATGCTGCTTTACCTTTGATCCTGCACGTGTCAGCCTTCGCAGACCTACTCCAGGGATTGCTGTCTGGACTGGAATGGGCATTTCTGGAACACAGTTCCTCTTGTCCTTGGTGGGTGTTAAAAACAACTGGAGTGAACAGTGCTATGAATTTCCTTTCTCCCCAGTTGCTCAGCAAGGAGTGCAGATGCCTAGCTGGCAAAAGCCTCTTTCTGCACTGGTGAGGACTTCGTTGACATCTGCAGGTAGAGGAGATTAATTCTCCCCCTCAAGTCTTTTCAGGTTTTCTGTCGAGGACAAAACCAATTCTTTCTTTGTTCCTCTCTCCTCAGCAAACCTACCTGTAGGCTGCACTGAAAGAGAGGTGTCTCCTTCCTGACCATAGTAGCCTGTGCCTAGAGATTGTAATTTTTCTATTCAGGGATCTACCATAGGCTACAGCTCACTTTGGGTATTTCCCTCATGTGGAAAAAAAACCCAAACAACCCAAACACACACCTCCTTTTTTTTTTTTTTTTTCTTATTCCTCTCTAGAAATGACCTGGTCCCCTTCTTAATTAGCCTCTCCATCACACCACAGCTCTGCTGTTAAAAGATCTCCCTGCCCTGGCAAGGAGGGACGCGGGTTCAGACGTGTGCAGAGCAGGAGCTGGTTTGACAAGAAGGAAGGTTCTAAGGAGCAGTCTGATTTTCCATGTTGTCTTTTCCTTTCCCCATGTGAGTGGAGGACAAACAGCACATTGCAAGTAGTGTAAATTAGCTTGCAGAATTGAGAACTCCACACCTCATTTTTAGTTAGGTTTTCAGAGAGCGAAGAATTGGCGGTGCCGTCTTTACCCTGTCCCTACACGTTCTCAGAGCTCCCTGGGAAACCATTCTGCATTTCATTGCTAGGTATTTTCCCTCCTGAAGGCTGCATCTTTTGGTATTTCTCTGTAAAGAAACAAGAATAAAACGTTGAGCAGAAGAGGTGGAAATAACATCACTCTTTTTAATAGCAGTAATAAACTATTTGCTGCTGCATGGAAAAAGTGTGTGTGTGCTGAGTTTCAGAACACAGTGATCTCTTTAAAGCTGAGTTTATAAGGCCCTCAATTTATAATGGAAATGCTGACACAGTCTTAACAATGAAGGTGCCAGCCAGAGCAGCTCTGGTATAGATCTAGCTGCAGAAAATTTCAGATAATGATCCAGATAGTCTTGATCGCTTTTTGTACTGTTTAGCTGTTTTCTTACTTGAGAAAAATTGTCAAATAATGAAGAATTTAGGAAATTGCGTGTTTCATGACTGTTCTAGTGGAGAAAGCTATTCTAAATCCAAATGGATCCTGTTTACTTAGTTTCCAGATTAAATCTCTTTGTAAAATGTATTACTGCATAGAGTAATCTAACATCTGATGCTTTTATCTGTTTTTTCATTTAACAGAATGGCATTGGTAGCTTCCAAAAGTCAGAAATTATGTACAGAAAAATACATTAATAAAATGAGCAGTGTGACCGTGCAGGTTTCTGTCTCCAAAAAGAATGAATAAATAAAAAGGAAAAATCTCATCTTTGCTCTAGTTAAATTGTCTGCCATTATAAACCTAGCAGAATGCTGGGCTGGTCTTACATGTGTGGGAAAAGCTAATTCTAGAGCTGAAGTCCCAGGCACTGTCACTGCCAAAATCCCATCCTGCTCCCCCACTCTGCGGTGTGCTGACTCCTGGAGCTGTGGGTCCAGAGGGGCACGGGTGGTGGACGTGAAAGTTAAACTCATTAGTTGAGTTCTGCAAATAAAACCCATACTGCACCGTGTGCTGTGGTGTAAACTGGGAGGAGGTTTTCAGTTGGTTTGGCAGAATGCTTCATCTTCCCTTTTCATCCCAGGCTGAAAAGTGTAACCTCCTGGTTAAGTGGTGCTTCCAGGCTGTACTTTATGCATTCCAGAAAAAAATAAGAGAATATAAAGTTTGTTATAAGGTGGGATTTTTATTTCCAGTAAAAGAGATTCAGGTACATATTTCTGTGACTGACTGGCTGCCTTTTCAGTTATTTGGTGAAGTCTTATATTCTTACTCCTATTGTGTGAAGAGCGTTTTGGTTTTGTGGCTTTTTTTAAAGGCAAAGAATAATATGTAATCATTGTTTATAATAAGACAATAGGAGCCTATTTATTCAGCATTAACTTTAGCATTCAACAGATTGCTGGACACACACAAGTGAAAAACTCCAGAATATGGTATTTTAAATGCTTTTATTACCAAAAACAAGCTACTTCAGAAATGAAAAGGAAGGTATCCATCAAACCGTGAAAATTCTTTCAAACAAGACATTAGAGGCTGATAATTCTTCTTGAGAAAGTTATAGCTTCAGCTTTACCTCAAGTGAGTGTTTAAAACAGTTTACATAGTTAAAAAGAAGTTTTTCTGCTTTTAAGATTATTTCTAACTTCACATCCTTTAAATAAAACCTACAGCATATCAAGATACGGGACTAGCAGTATTATTTGAGGTATTCTGTTAAATCACAATTATTTAAAATACTTTCGTGACACTAAATAAAATTTAAAGCATTATTATTAAAGCTAAGAATGTTACATTTTGCACATATCATCCTGGATAGTGAAAAACTCCTCTAATTTAAGTTTTGTGCTCTTTATCAGTAATAGATTTTCCTTGTAGTACTTAGTGTGGTAGAGACTGTAAATCCAGATAATGCTAGACAGTTCGTTATTTGAAATCTGCTTCAAGCGTGCCTTTATATTCAAAGAATCATATTGTCACAAGGCACTTATTTGCTTCAAGTTCTGTGCGAGTGTGTCTCGGCTTTCTTGTTGGAAGTTGAGCAGAATCTCCCTCAGCTGGCAGACAGGCAGCCCCGTGCTCGCTCTCCAGAGCTTTGGAAGCGGAGGCCGCCGTAGTTGCTGCGTTACTGACACTTCATTATTTTTAGAAGCTCTATGGGAGAGTGCCTGCCAGCCCCCCGAGTTATTATAAACACAGCGAGCTCTACGTGTGGGGAAAGGATTGCGGCGTGTTTGGTGATGCAGCTTGCAGTTATGGGGCAGTGTGTTTGCTCACAGGCAGCTTTGCAGAGTTCAGCAATCTGGGGTTCTAGGCAGAGTCATGAAGGTTTTTTGTAATATTTGACATTTTAAGGTGTAGGATTGCAAGGGATACTCTACAAGGTACTCTGATCAAGCTATAGAGTAACTCTGAACGATTTTCTTTATTTATATAGTTTACAGTACTTGTGACATTATCAGCTTTCCCGATTCACTTCCAGTCCTGCGAGACGCCCTTTCGGATGTCGAGTGACTGGCTCTCGGCCGGCTGGGGGTGAGTCACAGAACAGGCTGAGATAGAACCTTCCAACAGAAACGGGAAACCAGCTGGGAGAACAGAGGGGCAGGAACTGCTTCCTCCAAAGAACTGGTCACAACCGCTGTCAACTCAGAACTTCAGTGAAGGTAGCAAAGGTGACGGTGCCTGATCCTCCAGCAGGTCCAGCTCACTTGTGTTTTGCACACGTGCGTTGCAGATTCAGGCATCAATATAAGATTTTAGCTGGTTTGTATGACAGGAAGGTATGAGGCTAAATACTGACCAATCTGGAGTTGTTAGGAACTCTGCCATTGACTTCAACGTGGTTGAAGCTGCACTCGTGAGCTTCCTTTCACTACTGTGGTCTGACATTTAGCCTCGGTAACTCCAAAGCCCTTGTAAGGTGAAGGGAAGTTGCTCAGATGGGCTGCTCATCTCCACCATTGGTATGGTGCCTACTCCAGTGTTACTCTTAGGTGTGAGCACCTCTCTGCTAGGGTTTGGGGCAAAGTCCCAACCATAATCACAGTCATTCCAGCCAAGGTCCTGCTTGAGGCATAGCAGCAAACAAACAGGATGAGGGGAGATGGACAATTTGGGACAGATACGAGTTTTGCTGGAACAATCCACTTTCAAAGCACAGTCTTGATTAGTTGCCACGAGGAAAGCTGGCCAGTCAGCACACCTACGCTGCAGAATTTATTTGCTCAGTGACAAGGCTGTAGGTCTCAATTCACTATATATTTCAGTCTGTTCTCTAGTGACACAGGAGCTTGGAGAAATTTCTAACATTTTCCAAAGTGGTAGCAGGTCCTCCAGTCCCTGGGATTATGCCTCTCAACTTCTGCAGTCATTAGTCTTTCTGAGGCATTGGGAGAATTCTGAAATCTCACGTATCTTAAAGTAAAAAATTATTTTGGTTTGTTCACATACTGCAGATTGTCTTCTTTGTCTCTTACTCCAGATAAAGTGCTGTCATTCAACTCTGGGGAAAACAGCAAAAAACCCAAGCCCACTCCAAACTGTAAATTGAGCTTTCTCTGAACATACTTCTCTGTGGGAAAGACTCAGTAACTGAATGGTACTGAATGAAGGAAATGTGCTGCCGACGGTTGTTCGTCTAAAAGGACAAGCTGTACTTTCAATGAAAAGTTGCTTCTATTTGCATAGCAACCATCAGGGAAGAAAAACTGTTTTGAAGGAGACATGCAGATCTGTCTGCGTTTTTGCACGGCTACTCGGGCTGATAAACCTTTGAAAGGCAGACTTTGCTGTTTCTTTGACAGTGAGATATTAATGTACTAAATACTTGCTTGTTTTATTGATTTACGTTCAGAAATACATTGAAGCTTTTCTCCCGATTGCAGGATGAACAGCATTATGGCATCGTGGTTTAGTAAGCACCTCGAAGATAGGTATTTTATTTTAAGACTAATCTTTTTGTTCTGAATTTTAGAGAACAGTTCTGTTGCCAGCTCTGTGATTACTTTCATTTCTTAATCTGTGTCCACTGCATCCTCGGTCTCTCCTCGTTCCTGACGTTGCTGCCCTGTTGCTCCTCAGTCACGGCTGGCACAGAGAGAGAACAAGGAAAAGGAGGAATATTAGGAATTACAATGGAAGTCGTTTAAAACAATTAATTATCAGTTTGGATGCAATCCAGGGCCTAAATAGACTTTTGTGAGTCAATTCTCTGCATAAAAATTTCATAGTGAAATAAACAATATTTACATTTTCAAACAATTGCTGTTTCTTGCAGTGAGCTGTATACCAGCAATTGCAGTATGAAATGCAGAAAAAGCAGCTACAATTTAGTACTTGAAGCCAAAGCCAAAGAGGTTTTCAGATATCAGTTAATTTGCGGTGACGTTATTTGAGATCTATTACATGTTTAATTTACTGTGTTAAAATATCTGATCTTAACCAAGAGAGTGAAAGGTAACTTGTTGCTGTGTGCAGATGAGGGCTCTGCGGGGAATGATGCAGGAGGGAAATGGGGAAACCTTACAGTAGCACTTCAATGCAGGAAACTGCTCTTGATAGATCTCTTTTTGTCTGATATCACCGTTTTTTTAGTATCTTTTGGGCCTTGTAACGTCTGCCCTAATGTAACATCTTAAGTGAAAGCAAACTTTATCTGCTTTAAATTTAATGAGAGAACTAAAAAGAAGAACTGTGTCTTACTCTTGCCATCTTCTAAGCCTTGTGGAGGTTTTGTGTTAGGGAATTAGCATTGCGTTGTTCTAGTTTTTCCTATTTAGTTTTCTGTTAACTTAGGAGAAATAAAAAAGAGGGTAGAGAAGAGAGACTGTAAAGAATTTGGTTGCTTTCCCTATATAGACTTGTTGGTACTGAGAATTTGATAAAATTAAGTAATTGCCCAGCTTTGCAGGGTGTAACTGTACGTAAAAATGTAAAATATTATCATGTTCCATTAAATAGATGCATCTTTATCCCACATTAGGACCTGATGTCTGAAATTTACCAATCCTGCCTCCTTTTTCCTGATACTAAAACCTGGGTGTTACTACAACACACATCTAGGTGATTACTTGTTTGGAGCTATGGAGTATAATGTTACCTTAAATAGTTCCTTATTCTAAAGGTAGGAGCAGGTGGGAGCAGAGAAGGCAGTTAAACACTGGAATGTGGGGTACAGGAGAAGGTCCATCTGTGTTTGAAAGCGTTAGGGGGGAGAGCAGCCCCTTCCCTCCCTATGGAGACCCCAAGCCCGCGAGTGCCCGTTGTGAAACACACAGGATCTCCGAGAGCTTGTGTGGGACCTGGTCCCCGTGCGTTGCTTCAGAATATTTGATTCTTTTCACACCTGCTGCGGTGGGTGTTTGGTGCGGGTCTATGTGTTGTGTGACCTGCCCTGCGCTGCCCAAAGAGCAGGAGGGGGGAGCTCCCCCCGCGCACAGAGCCTGCCTCTCCCGGCCCCAAACCGCGGAGCTTTGGGGTGGGATCTGCCCCCCACAGCCCCTCGGAGCAGCGCTGGTGCGGGCAGGAGCCGGGGCTGGGTGCGTGTCGGGTGCCAGCCAGAGCAGATGCGGGAAGAGGAGAATGCAGAGCCGCCCCATCGGCCATGGCGCTGCTCGGTCTGATTGCCTTGCCTAGCCGTCCCTGCCAAAGGGCCCTCTCCTCCAGACGAGAGCCTGGGAGCTTGGGGCTGGGGAGAGGGCTCGCTTGCCTTTGGTTACCTTCCTGAATTTTACGGGGATTAGCCTTCCTGACAAACATTTGCAGCAAATGTTTCTGGAGTTCTGGCCTTCCTGCTTTTTGGCACAATCGAATTTTAAGTATATATAAACACCAAGTCATTGTGCAGAATTTCAGGATACAAACAAAAGAGATTGGTAGCTGATTTAAAAAAAAAATATGCACAACATGAAACAAACTTCTAAAGGTTTATTTCTTTCATTCTTCATTTTTCACCCTGGGAGAGTATATTACCAGTTACCCTACTGTTCTGGTTTTTATTGTATTAAATTAAAATTAATAATAATCCCTCATTATTACCTTGCAGTAAATATTACTCACTGATCTATGTGGACTAGTAACTACCCCTTTCTTGAATAATTAATTGTTAAAATCGGTATGGGTTTGATTTCCTGGCAGAAGGTATGAGCGAGGGTAAGAATATTATTGTTTGGAGGGTTTCTTTTGTATCAGCTTGTGAACCCTCCTAAAGGTGACTTCTGAGGAATAGTCTAATAAGAGCATCATTTGTCAAACAATGCAAAGTATAACCTAAGACACTGCATTGTTCCTCTGTGCGAAATGCAATCCCAATGGAAAGGGGGCTCCTGGCCAAGCTCCTGTAGGGAGGCATAGGCACGGCTGCGTCAGACTGCAACTGTGAGGGACCGGTAAGTCACCAGCATTTTGGCTATCTTCTCTGCTGTAAACAATTGGGTTATTTCTAGCCATCAAAATGTAGCAGGTCTCAAGGTTCTTTTTCTTGGCAAGACAAAAAGTGGTTGAACATGTATTAGTGTAAATAATCATTCATTTAAAGAAATTAAATCTACCTTAGTTGACTGTCAGCTAGTCAGCATTTCAGTGACCTCAGCATAAAGTAGTTTCTGTTTCCCTCCAGTCAGTCCCTGGCTGTGTCTCCTCTCAGTTGTTCTAGTAAATAACAGGTATAATGCGTTCTTGTCTCAGATAAACTTGGCATTTAGAATTCTTACGATTTATTTTGGTTAACCCTAGGAAAATCATTAAGCAAAAACATTCCATTGCCGTCTCGAGCATAAGTGCTACTCAGATCAGATGGTTGAAAGAACATACTTTGGAAAATTCAGTCTGAATAAATGTCATTGTGCTTTCTCTGATTCCTTTACTGCTCTCGTTTCTCTGCCTCCTGGTATTTTCATGACTTTTTTCCCCCCTTTGTCACTGTTCTCTTTTGTTTAACCTCAGTCTACAATTCTTCCATCAGCCACATACCTAAAGTGCTGCATCACGGTCCAAGATAAACATGTTGATGGCTCCCAATGTAGTAGAACCAAATACTTGGAGAACGTGCTTAGTGGAACTCCTGCTCCCTCTCAGCCCTGGCAATTTATAGAGCGCTCGCACATCGGTGAAGAGGAACAGAATTTTCTAAGTACCACTGGAGCTCTAGCATGTCATTTTTAAGCAAAAGCCTGATCCTACATATTTACTGAGGCTGACTTCAAGTGCAGTTTTCTCAAATGTTGTTAATAAAGATGCCCCTTCAGCTTCTCCAGATGAAGAGAGAATTCAGGTTGGAGGCGGAGGAGCTGTAATTCTGGTAGCGGAACAGAACCCGTGTGCTCTCAGTGGGAATTGTAGCTTGTATAAATGTTAGTTGTTATTTGTCTGCCCATAGGGCCAAGTATTTTATTAAGAGTTCACAAGGGGTCAGATAAACATTTAGTGGCTTTCAAAACCTGTCTCTGGTCATTTGAGTAGGTTGTGTTATGTGGTCAAGTTACAGTGAATTTGGAAGCGCTGCAGGGATTACTGCTCTTGGGGCTGCCCTGAGCTGTTGATAGTGGCGTATGCCCAAGTGGAGAGCGTGCTTGAGGGGAGGATGAAATAGCAGAAATTAGTGGGTCCACTGAAGGGAAAATTGGGGATTTTTATTTCGCCTTGAGTCATGTTTTGTTATATATTCCTGCTGCTTTGAAATTAGTATGGGAGTGTACATATGGAAGAAAACAAACTCAGGAATAGTAGTCGGTAATAAGGGAATATTACATCAGTGTCATGATGTGTGTGATGGATGACTGAAAATATGATTGTTCTTCAAGAACATTTTTGCACCATTGAAATAATTCTTTGCTGCAGAGTTCTGTGCTTGAAAATTGTTCTTACTTAATGTGGAGAAAGCCAGGAAATTTGACCAGAAATTATGGAAGAAGGGCTGCAGAGAGAAGAATCAGTAGTCTGGAAAGTTACAAAGTCTGCTGTTTTACCTGTTCACACGTGGTGGTTTCGGCAGCCTCAGGTTAATTGTTGGACTCGATGATATTAAAGGTCCTTTTCACCGTAGATGATTCTATGTGTATGCAGAATATACATTATGCCTTAAGGAAGTGATGCATCTCCAATCCCTTTACTTTTTGAGCTCTTTATTAAAATAGCAATTCCATTTTTGACTGATTTTAAGAGAAAGAAATTATGACTTCTGGATTTGTTCAGTTTTGTCCATGTTCAGTTCCCATACAAGTCACAGTCTTAGCGTTTTTCAAAGGTGGCTGCATTCCAACAGGCTCTAAACCTGCCTGTGCTTTTCCCCTGCCAAATCTTAGCGTATGGTCAAGACAGCACAGGACAAAGTTACTGTCATGCTTTTCACTCTCTCCTTCAAGAAGTTGCAGGAGGCAAAAGTTAACATTTTTAAGAGACTATTATGTTAATTTTTAACTTTTTTTTTTTTAACTTTTTTGGCTAAGCTTTCAGTGTGGTTGCAGGAGCTGCACGCATTCTGCACCTTGAGCTCTTACCTCTGTTGAGTCTTGGTTGCTGCAGTACTCCGGGATCTATGATAGGCATTGGAATGGCTTTAGAGGGAGTATAACCCCCCCCAGCGCTAGGGCATTTAGACTGCTATAGTCCTGCCTTTTCTGAGGGTTGTATTTCTTAGTTGCTTTCTGCCAAGAAAACACATACGTAGAAAAATTGGTCATGACAGATATATAGTGAAATCCAAAATTCTGAATAAAAAGGCTGAACTGCTGTTGCTGAGGAAAGAAACAGAAAAAGTAGGGCATCTCTTTGAGCAGAGAGAAAGGTAGGATGAACAGATCAGTGAAGAGAAGAAAAGAGGAAATAGCAGTAGAGACAATAAAAGCTCAGTGTGATTGGAATGGTTCATAGAGTCTGCAACACAAGGCAACATTAATGAACAATTTGCTAGCTAATTATATGCTTTTAAACCTCCTTAATATTGTACGCCACATCAGAATCTCCTGAGCCTGTCTCACTTGCTTACCAGTGTTAGCAGCAATAGTTCCCAGCTGCAGTTACACTTCACTTCAGAAATCTGTTTGCTATCCATTCACTAATTTTCTTAGATCTTTCCGGTCTGCACCTCTGAAAGAGTCAATGTGTTTCTCTGGCCCTTAGTTGGACCTCAACAGATCCCACAATGATGGAACCGATGCTTTCCATTTAACTGTGTTTCACAAGGTTTTGTGAAATGTCGTAACTGTTTAGTCACTTTCTTCACATGTGACAAAAAAGGTTGCGGTTTCTGTGCCTCACACTGTGTTGTTTATCATCATTTTTGTACAGTATAAACATGGGATTTCATGGTCACACCCCACTGAAACTCCTGGTTACCTGATACAGGTATCTGTGGGTAGGTTGTGTGCTGCAGTACACTCTCTGCATCATCCCCCCTGGGTCTGTCCTCTCCCAGGCAGGAAGCGATGCTACATACAAGTATCAGCAAATGAAGAATTTTTGAGCCTCTGTGAAAGTTCCAAGTAGTACAAGTGCAGCTGTTTGTGCTTGGAGAGCCACCAGCCTCTCCTCCTTGGAACAATTATCCTCTTATAAACCTGCCTTCATTTTGCTCTCTGACTACCAACTGAGCTTTTCATCAAGCAGTTTTCAACTTTGAACGTCATTGTTTTCTAAGTTCTGTACCTTATACACAAAAATCTAGAATTTAATAAAGTTAGATGTGGGGGATAGTGATGCCCTAGTGAATGCTTCTGTGCAGTCTCAATCATCCAGTGTGAGAACTGCTCTGGCCTCCCTGCCCCGTGGCAGTAGGGATTTCAGCTGATAAAGGCAGCAGGCAGGCAACTTTGAGGGCAAAACTTATTGGGGCACTGGGTAAAAATTTTTAGAGCCGTTAGGCTATTAATGGAAAGAATAATGGAAGGGCATGGTAGATTGCTAAGTTACCTTCCTCAGTGTTTGATTCCTCATATCTTGGAATTCCCAAGAACACGAAGCACAGTTTAGTGAGCAGTTGCTGGAGGGGCCTGTAGGTGTGAGCTGTTGCTTTGGGGAATTAGTAATTCCTCAGCTAGTGAGAGATGGGTGTTCCATACCCTTTGCTGGGGCACTGCATGTACTCTATAGACTTGACTTCTGAAGAGCAGCATTGTCCAAACCTGACACCAAGAGCAAATGCTACTTTCTTCCATCATTACTCAAATCCTCTTTAAGCATCGTGAAGGATGATAGAGATTGGAGGGCTGAGGGGGGTTCTGGTATGTCCCTGAGCAGGGGACATAGTGCAGAATTGCCTCTCAGCCTAAAGTTTACTGATCCTTCTGCACCAGAGGCTGCTGAAGGATGGAGAAACGTTTGTCCAATCTTTTTTCAACTATGGAAACCGAGATTAAAAGAAAAACTACAGCTAAATGTCCCTAACCAGATAAGTGTGTTCCATGATACAGCTGTGCTTGTTCAGCTGAACTCCCGGTGGCAAATACTTCACCTTTTGTTGTGAGGAATGTGCACAGGCATTTCCTTCGGGAATAGAGAAGAGTATAAACAAATCAAAAGCTGGTAGGAGTGCCTTCAAACCAGTACAGAAGCAAAGCTCTAGGCACTTACTGGTAAGGGTTCCATTTTTTGCCATATTTTTGTCTGTATTTTGCAGTTACAGATGAATTTCTGTCACCAAGAACATAGAGCTCTCTCAGCGTTGTGTCTTCTGTGTGGGGATTTCCCATCCTCATTTTAATGAGAAGCCATAAGCTTATGGCTTCACTTGTCCCTTTTAGATTGTCACCAGCATGATTTCAGATCTTGGGATGCAAGTGCAATCAGCTCATGCACAACGTTTTGAATATTTGGAACTTAGTGCTGCTTACTTGATTATCCCATAGTGAATCTGTACTCCATTCCAGCCTCATCCTCTCACTGTGCCTCACTGTTCTTTCTTGGAGAGTTGTAATGAAATAATGAAAATTTGTGAGAAGATTGTTTCATTTTTGTTCTGAGATATTTTTTTTTTTAGTCAGTAATTCTTTCATGTCTTGTGGAACAAGGGACAGAAACTGTCGTAACACATTTAATTTGTTTTAGACTTTCTACCTGTCCTTTGACTTACGCACATTGATTCTGTTCCTGTTTTCCACACCCTCTCCCAACTCTGGCCTGATCTGAGGATCTCTCAGGCACCACCTCCCTCCTCCTGCCAAGGCGTCCCCTTTCCGTCTGGCCCATATCAGAAGAAAAGTGGATTCTCATCTTTTCAGGGGCAGCTCCTAATGCAGCAGCACTAAGAATAGCAGGTATTCACCCTTGGCGTACGTCACAGATACAGCCTTTTATAACTGCCACCCGTGGTAGAGCGAGGAAATAGAAGTCTCTTCCCAGCAGTCCTGTGTGTCACACTTTTAATTATAAGAGGGATCTAAATAGGAAGCCATTTTATTGTAATGAATGGAATAAATCTTTAACTTGCTGTCTTCTCCTTGGCATTGTCTAGAGGTTTTTTTGGGTGTTAGTCATGTTTCAGGAATGCATCAGATCTTGGCACAGGTGCCCTCTGTTTTTTAGTATGTTAATAAGCAGTAGCAACACAATAGAAATATTTTAGAATTTACATAATTTCTGCTTTTGTACTGCAGCTTAGCCCCTTTAAGTAAGGCTCTAGTTGCCTTAGTTGTCCATGCTTGCTAGGAAATAGCCTTTTCACTCAGCTGTGACTATTTTGGAGTGCTACTGCCTCGTCTCTGAAGTTGCAACTTAAAGCTGTTGTCTTTTCTGTCTGGTTGGATTCATGAAGGTGAATGCAGGTGACACGCTTTGATCTTGTCAGAGATCCTTGGTCTGGAGCAGGCATGAATGAGTGTAGGTCATATCCTGGGAACCCATTAGGCAGTGTCTCATCATTAACTACCTTTCATGGGTGGAAATGACACCAGAGGGTGTACAGTAATTAACTCTTGAAGTAAAAGTGTTAACATGTGATAGATCTGGCTGAAGGAGAATGAATTCCGTCTGCTGTGCAGCAGTATTCTGGGGAGTATCATTAATTCCTAGAGGGTAAGCCATCCAAATCTATTGGAGTCTATTCACATACCTGATGTGCCCTGGTTTTTCTGTCTTGAGTAGTTACAAGGCACTGGAAATGACAAATTTCAAAAGCTAGTACACAGCTGGGAGGCACCGCTCACATTCATGTGTCCCCCCAACTGGGGGGGCTGGTCTGTGCATTGAGAAAGTAAGTCTTATGGGAACTAAAATACAGTTGAGCTCTTGCATCAAGTTTCTGTGAACACTGTTAAACAAACAGTAAGTATTTATATTTTTTGTACGTGAATAACATAAGCTAATTGTTTAGGAAATAAATTAGTCTTTGTATTCTGCTCTGTCTTCACTTAGAGATTTGGAATAGGGAAAGCCACTACCGCCAGAATTTATTCTGCTTGGTTTCTGTGGTTAAATTGTGTGCCTTGCAGTTGAGCACAAACACTGAATCGCTTTAGATTACTGTTAGGTAGTAAATACTGGCCCCAAATCAAAATTTCATGTAAAGCCTCCATCAGCAGAGCTATTTGTAAAAGTGAATTAAAAATAAAAAATACCCAGTCCAAAAAAATTATGCATTCAACAACAAATTTAAGTTTGCAGTGCAAAATGGTTTTTTATAAATATTTTTTCCTAAAATATTTTGCTTTCTAGAAAGAATTACTGAATCATCTTTATTTTTTTATAAGAAGCTCGAGTGTTGCATGTCACAAAAAGAAATGGTGAAAAAAAATTGATGAAAGGAAAATCCAGCATTCAGATATTGGTTGAAAAAAGGAAGATACATACATAGCTAAAGAATCTGACAGAAGCAACTCAATAAATCATCTGTGCTGTCAAGTCACCCATTATTGGCCAGGAAAGAGACCTACTAAAAGACTCTTGTCCTGAATGTCGTGAACAACACGTTGGGTCAGGCATTAAAAAAAAGAAATATAGGATGAAAGTAACTACCAAACTTCAACTGCCTAGAGATTAGTCATTTTGGGACCCTTGTGGTGAAGGATGTGGTTTTGGATAGTAGGTTGGTTTTGGGCACCTGCCTGAGTGTAGGGGCGAGCCCAGGCCTTTGGGACCACGAGCTGCTTCTACAGAGCCACAGAGATTCAGTAGTTATTTAGAAGTTAAATTTTCCAGTTGGATCCTTACTGCAGTGGGAAGTTAGGAACTCTCTTTTTTTGTTGGAATAGCCAGTTTGTAGCCTGTGTATGAATGATTGGTATCCCTTAGCTGTGATCACCATAGGTTACAGCACGAGGAGTATGAGCCAGGTGATACCTGCATTTGTGCATCACCATCTTCAGTCTCTGGTGGCAGTTGTGCTGTGGTGCCCTGCGCAGCGGCGAGGCTGCCTCCGCTTTGGGGTTCACTGGGTGTGTTTAAGGATAACTGGGGAGCAGAACAGTGTGGGAGCCCCGGGGCTGGCTGCCGTGCACACAGGGTGGGCTCCTGCAGAGCAGTGCTTGGCAATGCTTAGTGTTTCCTGCCCAGGGCAACGAGGGGGGAGGAAACCTTACTTATGCCTTTAAAGAAGATGCAGTCCAATTGTACGTCCTGAAGATACTACCTGAAGAGCTTCTAGACGGTTAAAGGTGTGAGTTGTCGCTGCCCCTTTTACACTTCTGCCTTCTCTCCATCTGGCCCGAAGGCGAGTGCGACGCTTCGGTGGGGACTTCTGCAAGATACACGGTGCTGATGGCTCCCTTTCTGTGAACCCGTTTCTAACACACACGAGGTGGTCAGGTTTGGGAATTCTGGGGAGGCTGTCAATAAGGGCTCTCGGGGTTCGGAGAGGCTGGAAGCAGAGAGGGTATCTGTGATTTGCAGTTGAAATAGCTGCCTGGGAAGGCAAGGCTGGTAATGAGAAAAACATTTTACAGTGCGATCCTTTCCAAATACGAAAGCAGTTAGTGAGGGCTGGTGGAGCTGCTGCTCCATCTTGGTTGTGCTTTTAAGAACATTGAGTTTAGAGTTATGAATATTTATCTATTTTGTCAACATTTGGAATACAATTTAAAATACCAACTTTTAAATAAGAAGTTCTGATCATCATTTCCAGTGGTAATAAGATATAATTAGTTCTAATCTAGTGATTTCTAATCTGATCATTTCAGTGTTAACTATTCCTTCTCTTGCTTTTAGTTCCTATTTTGTCATGTCCTAAGTGCAGAAATAAAGCAAGAGTTCTGTATTCAAAAAGCTTAGCTTTACTTTTGTAATAATGCAATTTGAATAAAAGCTTGGTAAAGGAATAATTTTACAAGGAAGAAAGTGTTTTATTTGATCTAAAATGCAGAATGGGTGACAGTTTTTCTTTTCTATATTAAGCTATTTTTGTTATGATTGTGGAAGGAAGGAGAGACTATAAGTAGTTACTAGATAATTAGACTGGTATATGAGGTTTATATCTGGTATATAACTGAAACCAGAGTTTAAGGTTCTGTCATACAATTATCATTGTAGCTTTATTGATGCAAATGAGATCAGGGAGTTGATATGCCTTGGGTGTAGAAAGACATCTGTCATGGCTAATAAATAGCATCAAAATCAAAAGCAGTTAAAGATAAATGTGCTTTGTTTCCATTAATAAAACCATGTTTTGCTGCTAGTTTTCAAAAAAAAACAAATTAAAACACCCCACAAATCCTCTTTTGGTTTTGGGGTCCCTTTCATTTTTAGAACCTTCAGTAAAAGTAAAGTTCCATGTTTTCCCCGTTCAGCCACGTTATCAGAAATGTAAAGGCTTTAGGAGTTGACACTAATGAACGAACCTAGAGATCTAATTGTATTTGTGGAGAGAAGGGAATGTATGTGTCTCAGTTTGTTGTTGCTTCTGTGTTTTCTTTAAAAATATTCCCCTCTTGAGGGCAAAATGATTGATTTTTATTGCATTATCTTTAAAAATATTTTTAATGCAACAGTGGCTTCCTCTGTGTGTGTGTCTGTGTTTGCTAATTCAGGGGGGAAAAGAGTTCTCTCTGTCAAAGTAACATGTGTGATTTTATGTGGTTTTATCTGAAGGCGGCAGGTATTTTCTGCTCTGGGCTGGGTGTTTTTCTGGTTGGTATGTGCAACTCCTGATTTCTGTTGTGATTTCTGTAGTGCTGTATAAGTGAGACACTTTAGCTCTTGGAACAGCTTCCCTGGCACTCGGCAGGGACGGTACATCATATCTCAAGTGCGGGGCTTAAGTAATATATAAGGAACATTTGCTTAATTCTTGCTTAATTTTACACTTTTTATTCTACTAGTTTGGCTGCTGAGTTTGCTCAGTGGTGGTAATGGCCTCTTTGCAGTCTTGTGGTTTTCTTTGTCAGGTTGGTTTATTTTGCCAGTTTCTCCCAGTTTAAACTGTGCCATGAAAATACCAGCTTAAAGCTTGGCTGTACGTCCCTAAGGGCTCGTGTCCTTCTGCACCTTGAGGGGCTGATTTATGCTGACATACTGATCATTCTTTGCAACTAAAATTGTCCCACAATGATAACAGCCCCTCCACTGTGTTTGGTTGGGTGACAGGGCATGTGGCTGCAGTCATTCTGGGACTGTGTCTCTCCCCCAGCCAGCAGCTCCTGGCGCTGGGCATGAGAGAAAGATGAGGAGCTAAACAGGTACCCACAGGACATGAGATCTGACTTTATAATACAAAACATCTTGAATTTTTTATTGTCTAGCTCTGTTTGCAGCTTGAGGGTCTTTCAATCACCTGCCTCCGGGTTAGAGTTGGTGAAGACAATGCAAAAGGTGCCCAGCCACGGTTCTGCAGTCTCTCCCTGCCTCTCCAGCCCATATGGTTGTGATGGAGCACTGCTGGGAGAGTCAGAGCTCACAACAGCTTTCTCATCACCTACAAGGATCATGTCATCCCGTTCTGAAATCAAGTGATATCTGGGTTGGAATGTGGCATCTGTTTAAACAGTGCACAGAAATAGTACACAACAGTTTTTAGGTCAGGAAGCTGGGAACATCCTGATCAACTGAAAATGCCAAGGGAATTGGCAGTAGGTGGAGTGTTATTACCCAATCTGGTATTTGGCCAGGGAACCAAAACATCTCTGCAAACCTCTGTGGTATTGTTGAATACCACAGCTGAGCAGGACTCAGCTCCACGTCAGCAATACACGTTCTCCACGTTCTCCTGTATTTTTTTTTTTTTTCCCTTCTTGCACCTCCCCTGTCTCTCTGTTCAGTACTTCAGTTTCACCCACAGATGTTGATGTGACACCACTCCAGTGGCTGCAGGTGTTGCTGGTTGCCAGGCCAAGGTGACCGACAGCACGTTTGCACGCAACAGGAGTGTTCAGTCTGAACCCCTCAGTGATCATTCCCAACATCATTCCCGTGTCTGTCCTGCCCCTCCTGCTCTCGCTCCTGCCTCTCTGCTCTGCCACCCGTCCTGCTCAGTTATGCCAGGGAAGCTCTTAATAAGAGTCGCTTACCAAACTAGATCAGGCAATTAATGGTCTGTTTTTAAAGCCAGCTTAATTTCTTGATCTTGATCATGCCAGCACAATGGGAGGTGCACGATGTTATAGTGCCAGGGGGGAAAGCAGCAGAAGGCATGGGAGCAGGAGTGACTTGGTCTGCTTGTGTCACTAAATGCTGGTTGTAACAATTGTAAACGGGAATTTCATTGCAGGGACTGGAACTCTTGCATCAGTCAGTCCTAGATCTAAGTTGCTTCTTATGTTTGCTTAGTAAATGCCTGTCTGAGCTGCTGATGTGCTAGCTAGAATATCGATTGCTGTTTCACAATCACATCTCTGTATTGGTACCACAACAGGTGGGTGTTTGAGGTACCACATCCCAGGTGAGGGCTTGAAAACTGCTCACAGTATCCCAGCTCCTGACTTTTTTGATTCATGTCACTGTCAATGTGTATCTTAAGGCTTTATTCCCATGATAATGAAGTATGAGGTGTGCCTTTGGCATAACTGAGTACATATTTATCATATGTATAAATATATTATTTTTAAGTTTTGCTGCATGGCCAAAATGCTTTTTTTTTACTGCTGTTTGGATATTATAAAATTTTGAGGCACTTTCAGAAGTTATTGTGTGCGTTATTTGTGATCAGTTTTAACAATGTGTCAGATTGTTTTGGGTTTAGAAACAGAAAGGTTTTCAAAAGTGCAAGACCTGGGGGTATTGAGGCAGTTGTTGATGATGGAAGTGGATCATAGGGGTCAGAAAATACGGCACAGGATTTCATCTTTTGACCTATTACTGAATTGCAGCATTAAAGTTAGCCTGGGAGGAGAACTATTGTATTAGGAATATGTTTGTGTACACATATGGGGTTTTTAAATAGTATTTTTCTGTTGATTAGGATTTTTTTGCTTTTCAGTTCCTCTAAGACATATCTATTGAATGATAATTTGTTAAAACTGCTCCCAGACCTTACGAGAAAACGTATGTATGAATAATCATTATGAAGATGCACAATGAAAATAAATAAACAGAAAATAAACCAGAAAGGGGTGTGTGAAAACTCAGCAGGAAAGTGTATTTAAGAAACAGCTAATGGGGAAATTATCTACTAGAGGTTGCCTGACATACCTGAGTTCAGCAGTAACATTTAAAGCAGGTTTTGAGTGTCTGTGTGACCCCGGGTGCTGGGAGAGAACAGGTACCAGGACATTGCAGTGCTTCTAGGCAGCCTGGTCCCATGTTGGACCAGTCTCACAGTGAAGAAGTTTGTCTTCTGTTTAAATGGAATTTCCTATGTTTTGGTTCCTGCCTATTGCTGCTTGTCCTGTCACTGGGTGACAATATGTACCTCAGGCTTGGCACTTGCATGTAAGTCACCTGCATGTTGAGAAAAACACCCCGAGGGAACTTGGTAGACTTGTCTCTTTGTCTCCCCACCCTCTGCACCCCATGGTGGGGTGTCCTCTCCATCTCAGGCACAGAGAAAGGACACTTCCCCACATAAACAGTGAAACTGTGTCTGTTCAGTTCTGTTTCTAATCATCCTGAAAATTTTCCATGTCCATGAGCTGAGATTTTCTTGAACTCAAAGCCTGCAGGAACAGATCTAAAAAGGGGTATATATGTTTTCTTCTACGTACTTGCCGAGTAACGGAATTGAAGCAGGAGGAGAAATATGTTCATTCTCTAAAAGCAGTGTATGCTACCAGATTTCTCCAGTAATTGCTAGGAAGCGGATTAATAGTCAAAATTTTGTTATGAAAAAATCTGTTAGCTATTTTTACTTAAATTTGGAAAAAATGCAGGCTCCTTTGTGCAGACACTCTTTTTGTGTTGTTCCTTGGGCATATAGCACAGCAGTACCTGTCTGTGCTCTGGCCATCATGGGACTTCATGCTATCGTTGTAGTGCAAACAGAATTCTTGGGGTGTTATCATAGAAAATAGGAATTTTAATATTAAAGTTAATGCTCTGCTATGAGAAATATGTAAACTTGGCTTTGGAGCAGCAGTATGCACTTCCTGGAATTCTGTGCATAGCGTGGTTATAAATAAGCAGCAGGTTATTTGGGAATCACTAGGGCTGATATCTGGTATCGGAAACGGTATCTGGGAGAAATTGTCTTCCCTGACAGTTGATTTTTGAAGAATGCAGTATGCCTTTTTTTTTTTCCTTCCAAAAATTCATACTTACTAACATCAAGCACAGTGACCAGCTCACAAAGCAAATACATATGTGTCATTTAACTACTTTATACCTCATCTGTTTCCAAAATTCCCTTCCTTTGACTGTTGAATATAACATTTCAATCTAGGTCAAAATGCTAGAATTCATTGTGTTTAGGTGACATTAAAATGACTGATGAGCATAAGATTATCAATAGATAGTTTAAGACTGCTTTAAAATAAATTAATTTTAAAGGGAGTTATCTTTTACTCGCAGAAACATTATATATTTGTATACAATTAAATAGGATTTTAAAACTCTTTAGGAGAGTATTCCCTTCATTGGTGTACCATCATGCTCACAGGGGGATTTGGGAGGGAGTAGCTGCAAGAACCACCCCATTCACAGGCACGAATTTTAGATTTTGTTAATTTTATTATTAATAAATCGTGGGTATCATGGGCAGGTGGTGCCTTCCCTTCTGAGGTTTGTTTGTACCCCGTGAAACAGGTTTTGGAGTTTCCAGGTTGTTGGGGTGTTTGCCATCATCACAGGAAGGAAGGAAGGCGTCTTAATTGGAGCCACTAGCACGGAGCAAACGATGATCCTAATGAGCGGGTAGATGAGATCAGCTCTGGAGCTGCTCTCAGCACAGCCACGTCACTGCTGGGTGGGAAACTGCATGCGGCTCTGAAGATCCTCTCTCCTTGGTGGCACTCTGTGTGTGTGTCCCGTTAGATTTTCAGATTTTGCACTTCCCCTATCAGAACTGTTTATAAAGGACAAATGGGAATATTTATCTGGTGTCTGCACGTCGCTGGTGCAGTCGCTCCCCCTGCTCTTCCCAGGGCGTGAGAGTGCCCGGGCTGGGCCCAGTAGGCTGGGACACTGCTGCTCAAGCTCAGATTCCCTGATGAGAGCCGTTTCTAGGCTTCATTGAGCTCTTAAACCAGTGATAACAGTACACATTTTCCCTTGGTTTGCCACCTCTCCTAATATTTCACATTCCTTTTCATCTGTCTTTCCCTGTAAGTGGATTGCCAGAAGTGTGCTGAGATATCTCACGTGAATTTTTATGCTGGTATGAAGGGATGATTAGGCCACGGCATGAGGGCCAGGCTGAGCATCTTCAGCAGTCACTGACTCTTGCAAAGATCAAACAGATCTTTGAAGGGCTCTCTTTATCCTGTCATTTTCACAGTTGTAAAAGGGGTATGGAATATAGTTGGTGGAGTTATGAATAATGGTACAAATACCCAGCCACAAAGGTAGAGTTGGGTAGAAAGCAGGTCCTGTCGTCAGCTTGGTGGGGGTTACTTGGCGTGGGTATCTTCGGCTCGTTCGCTCTGAGAGCAGATGGTGGTCAAACAGATAGTGCAGAACGTGGAGAAAAGCAGTGTGTATCACTTCTGTATGCACCTAACTGTGTGCAGGGGAATTTGTGATGGTGCTGGGTGGCCCAAACATTGGTATAACCACATCCACGTGCTTAACTTGAAGCAGCGTCTGAATGGACATGTCTTCAAGCAGGAAACACAGAGATGCTGAAAAGGCTGGTTGAAGCATCTGGAATTAATGGAACAGCATTCTGTAAAAAACAAACAAACAAAAGTTCTAATACTTTGATGTCCGTTTGGTAAAGTGAGAAAACAAATTTTTATTTGGGGGAAAAATGTTTACAATTCATGCAGCTCTGTCTTCACTTTTTTGTGTTGATTTCCCCTCCCTTCCCTGTCAGATGTGCATATGAAGTTTTCCTTAAAAGAATTAAAAAGATAAAGAAAAAAGTTTGAAATTATCATTTCAACGACATGGTGAACAATAATTTCACTCTGCTTTTTAATGCACATAGAGCCTAATTCATGGAAAGAGTAGATTATTACTTTGTGCTTTACATTATGCATGGATTGTCAGAGGAAACAGAATTTTGTCAGTCCTGAACATACATTCTGTGGACTAAGAAGGCCTTTTGCCTTGTCCCAGAAAATGCTCTGCTGAAATAGATAAATTACAATAACGGGTAATGTGCAACAATAAAGGAGTAGAAACCAGTAATTCTAAATAATAGTGCTCAACCATCTTCGGTTTTGCTTCATTGTGCCTTGATTGATGTTTATCATTTTTTGCTTTTCTGATGTAAAATTACTCTTTTTTTCTGCCCTTTTCTTGTGTTTGACAGACTAGAGACGACTTCCTGGGTCAAGTGGATGTGCCGCTCAGTCACCTTCCGGTAAGCAGTGCTTTTGTCTCAGCGTACCGGATGTGAAAAACCCTGATGTTATGTAGAATTTAGTTCCATAAGTCGTCTGGTTACATTTTCTTAAAGCAAGCATTCCCAGCATTGCCTTAGAGACTTAAAGAAAAATGTTACAGACAGCAAAGCACCACCACGCACAGGAACTGGGAGAACTGGTTCCCTTTGCAGGGATAAGGAAGACAGTTGCTCTCTGGTCTGTGTTACATTTCTCATCATCCTGGATTCTCTTCTCAGCCTGATTCCCTCTAGAAATCCTAGGCTGATCTGAGTCAGTTCATGAACGACGTGGGGCCAATAGACTGGTTGTTTCTCACCTTATCATTGATGATTTTTGTGCTACTAATTGTTTCATGCTTGGTAGAAGTATTTCCTGATATTATGTAATGTTTTGGATGATTAACATTGTCTGGATGCAGTTAGCATTTTTAAGATGTTGTACATGTTAATCTTACTTCCATCAACTTGGAGAGATTTTTTTTGTATTTGAATGGGTGAGTATGGGAATGGGGGAAGTTACTGAAAATGTTTACATCAAATAAGGTGTCAGTTTTAGCATGGGTGCTGCTCTTTGCGCCTGGATTTGACTTCTTGTTATTGATGGGTGTTATGATGGGAGGAAAATGGTTTTTAGAATGACTTTCACAGTGATGCCTTTTTAGATCTCTCTGTTATGGTTAGTCACGAGCCATAATGCTGTTACTGTTGGCTTAGAAACTATAAAAGTTGAAAAATAAAACGAAAGATCATTCCATTTTCATATGAGCTCATGTGATATGAGCTGTATTGTGTAGCATTATTTTATCCCTACTTGTATGTATATTTCTGTTTAAATGTATCCATATGCACAGGCAGTATCTAAATAGCTCACTCAACTGTAGAAGCAGCCCTCCAGAGTTAAGCTACGTGTGTCTGCAAACAATGTACTGTGAAGTATAAAATGCTGAGGGACATACTAGTGCATGCCTATTTTAGAGAGCCAGGAAGTATTTTTAAGTTCCTTTTTTGCAAACACTATTTTTAATAATTAAGCATCAGCAGCAAGATAGAGCTCTAGCCATGTCTCACATGTTCTCTGGACTGTTTTGAGGAATTAGCAATTTTCTGTTTTCATTACATGTTCTGTAGGAAGAGAACAAATCTCACTGGGGAATTACGTGGAACATGAGAGTGAATATGTCTTTCTAGCTCATATTTGAATTGAATGCTAAACTTTTTCAAATTGTTTTAAAGTCTTCTACTGTCTATGTAGAAAATCCAAGATTTCCTGGATCAGCTACCTAACTGGCATTGAAGAAAGTACCTTATTTGATAAGAAAGCTGAATTTCTCAAATAGATTACTCAATAGAAAGTTTTCAAGATTTAAGGCTTTATGAAACTTACAATTAAGTGGAAATCAGGAGATATAATCTGTCAGCCTGATGATATTATTTATGTACATCATAAATGATTTCAAAGTCCTAATTATTTTTTAAAGTCTCATCTGTTTTGAAATTAAAATGAAAGCCATCTGAGGAGTATTATTTCATCTAACATGCAAAAAAAATACTGCTTTGAAATGTCTACAACCTTTTCTGACACTGCTGTTGGGTGACTTGAAAAAGTTGGGATTTGTTTCTTGGGTCTTTTCCACCTTTTTCTGAACTCTGAGTGTCGTGTGCAGTCTGAAACAAGACTGGGTTCAGCCTGTCACTGATATTTGCAGTGACATCTCGTGGACTGCTTCTGCAACTGTGTATAGCAGCTGATGGGCGCACACTGGTAGAGGGCTGCCTACTAGAACTTCAATATTTAAGCATCTTCTCTAGCATTTCTTCCACATCTGTGATGTAAGTGTTCTTTATGTGTCTGTACTTGTGGGCAAGCCCTTTAATTTGCCATTTCCTTAAATGCTTCTAGACTGAGGACCCAACCATGGAAAGGCCATACACATTTAAGGATTTCCTTCTCAGACCAAGAAGGTAAGTGGGAGGGACTTTGTATTTTAAAACATTTCTTACTTAAAGGTTTGTTATTTTCACCTATTTGAAGGGTTGTTGAATAAAATGTACCTCCTTGTCTTGTAGCCACAAGTCTCGTGTAAAGGGTTTCCTGAGGCTGAAGATGGCTTATATGCCTAAAAATGGTGGCCAAGAGGAAGAAAACAATGATCAAAGGGATGATTCTGAGGTAAAGTTTAATGCTTGTGGAAGCATTAAGTTATTAGAGATTTGGGTATAATTCCAGAAAAAATTGTACCTTTGACAGACCAACCCCTGGTAGCAGTGCTAGTGGCAGCTTGCTCATCTCCCTCCCCCCCTGAAGTTTTTGGTGGTTTTTTTTTAGTGTAACGTGCTTTCTCAAGCATTTCAAAGTATTTCCGCTGCTACAATGAATTACAAGTTCTGTCTGACTCAGTTTGTGAGCAGGTATAAGTGGAAACCACGCCAAGTAGAAGAATACAGGAAACCAGTGCAAGTAATTTATAAACATAGAGGTCTGTATGAGGTACCCCTTCTTTGGAGGCCATTTCAAAGCAGGTGTTAGAACATGGTTCTTTATTTCCTTGGTGGCATTGACTTTGACACCAGTAAAACTCATGGAAGCGCAGCAGATGAAAGACTGCTCAGCACTATCAGCCATCACCCATGTTAAGAGTTCGCTGCGATTAGCCCATAGCCTAGTGTAAGCAACAAGAAAGCAAGTGCTCTTTGCCTGAACTTTAAAATTATTAACTATTTTTTTCCCTTCATTCCTAAGCATGGATGGGATGTGGTTGATTCCAACGACCCCGCATCTCAGCGTCAGGAGGAGTTACCACCTCCTCCGCTGCCTCCTGGCTGGGAAGAAAAGGTGGACAACCTGGGGCGGACTTACTATGTCAATCATAACAACAGGACGACTCAGTGGCATCGGCCCAGTTTAATGTAAGTGGCAGCATGGTGTGGTGTTTTGTGTGTGCAGTTATTGATAAAGGGAGTGATTTTTTTCCAGCAAACAACTATTTTGAATTTGCAAACGCAAGGCTGGAAAAAGTCTTTATGGAAGACTTTTATGAAGCAGTTTATAATGGCACATTATTCTTTTCAGTAACAGATCAATTGTGATTTTAGTCCTGTGATGCATATCTGAAACTATGTTTTATTCATGGAAAAATTTTCACAGATGCACTATTAAATTGAGATCCAAAGTCTGGATATCTTTAGCTTAAGGGAAACATTTTTTTATTTTTTTATTTTTAAAGAACAAAAGAGAGTTGCCCACCCCCCCACATACAGGTATTCTGGGACATTCTAGGAAACCTGAAGGGGTGGGAGGGAAGTCAGTGTATGAACAGCATACCTTAGAATATTGGGAGACTGATGGAGAATTTTTAACAGGAATAAATTATTTCCTACTGTAGAGACTGTTGGAAAAGTAGGGAGGAAAAAGGCAACTCTATTAATTTTTAATGAAGTTAAACTGATTATCTTTGAGGAGGCAGGCCCTGATTGTTATTCAGTGTACAGACTGCATTACCTGCGTGTGCTGGCTGTGCTAATGTGGGCCCCCTCTTCAAGCCTTCATTGTGTTTCTTGTGAGTCGGTTTAGGAAGCTGTGGAAAGCTTCCATTTTTAAAAGTACATGTAATTGACAAAGTTAAGAGTTATACTGAAACCATGTATTAGTTAAACATCTTGCATTATTTTTGTGCAGCAACTATTCTTCCACAATTGCTTATTACAACAGTAATGATTATTCTTATTGAATATTCATAGTCATAGCTAAATTATGCAAATGTGCATTGTCCTTGTTTAAGGCGCTATTTGTTCTTCTTGTCTGATGTGTTTAACTTAGAAATGAATTAAATTCTGTTCTATATGTTTTGAACTATTTACTATTGAACTATTTGAGCTATTTACTAAGCAATGTGTATTTTGTCAAGTAAATCTTACCAACTACTGTCATTATCCACACGTAGTTTGGGCACAAAAATTACTGATAAACTTTACACATGACACCAGGCTTGGTGAAGAGTGAAGGCTTTAGAATTTTTATCCTTTAAATTCTATGAATTTATGAAACCACTAGGAGTGGAAGGTTGAAAGTAGTAGATAACCTCTCACTTTTAGGCCAGCGACTCAGATGCTAAGCTGGTAACCAAGTTATAACACTGAGCACTGTACAGTCCAGGGCTGCTCTAAGAACATAAGAGTAGTTCATTTCTTACAGTTCTTTAGAATGTGCAATGGTAAAATGATTGCACAAAGAGGATTTTCCTGCATGTGACCATCTTTCACAGCTACAGTCCCTCGTGCTGAAGGAGAGGCTCAAGAGCCGTACTGCCTTCTGACAGCGTCTGCCCACCGGGAGCTGTGACAGAGACGTGCGCCCGGCTGTGCGTGCTGGGGATGCCCACGAGCCATGCAGGGCTCCATCAGGGGAACTGGGGTATTTTCCACTTCCACCACTGGTTGCAGCCAGTTCAGAAAGTTATCCGCAGTGCAACAGCTTGTGTTTGCATGGGCTGTCACAAAAAGGAAAACAGCAGTTGACATAAAGACGGGGGCAAAGGTAAAATCTCCTAGTCAGGACTGATTCTGGCCATCCCAGGAAAGGAGAAGTAAGGATGGCTTAGTCCATTTGAGCATGGACTTCCATTTCCAGTCAGCCGACTTCGATGCATACAGAATGTTAATTTCTGGTGTCACGTGCTTCCAGTTTTATTTACTTTGGATTGAGGGATTAAACAGTCTCCTATTTATGAACACTTACATATGCAAGAATAATTATGTTTATAATTAAAAGCATTAATGTGGCTTTGAAAGCAATGGGCAAAGTAGGTGTTTTAATTTAACATTCCTTATTTTGCCGTTCTTTTCTCCTTCCCATGCTTTCCCTTCCCTGCCTTACAGTGATGTGGGCTCCGAGTCAGATAACAACATCAGACAAATAAACCAGGAAGCAGCCCACAGGCGGTTCCGCTCTCGGAGACACATCAGTGAGGATTTGGAACCAGAACCTATGGAGAGTGGAGACATTCCAGAGGTAAGGTCTTGGCTTTAAGAAGTTGACTAAACTTCAAGTCGGTGTGTTTCTCAGTTGTAAACTAATTACTATACAACATTCATAGCAATGTTTTTATGTGGTGTTTATGGAAATTGTCCAAGTAAAATACCAGTAATGCAATAAAAACCCTAAACAGAGCTATACTTTCAAGGTCCTGTGCGTTTGTGGATGCCTGATAATGAATGCACAGTATGAAATACTATGCAAATGCTGGGAGAAGCATTTATAATTCCAAGCACTGCATGTTACATGTATGTTGATAGAAACTCTGTAACAGTAGCGCGAGTTGTAAAAATAAAGGAAATGTGCTGGCTGGAACCCAGGTGTACTTCAGGTTTTTTTAGTGTCTTGATTTAGAGGAGGGAGAAGCTGTTGGCTTTTTTTCATCAAATACTTGCGTTGAGTTAGAATTCTGTGATCTTATTAATCAGGGCAAGTATTTGTTTAATTTATAGATAGACTAAATAAATTTAATTTGGTAGATATTTGTAGGCCTAAGTGAGAGTCTGTGCAAAGATGTAATCCCATTCAACTTTAAGAAATATTTTATTGTGTGAATCATAGACAAAATTCTTCATGAAAGCTAGTTTAGTTTCACAAAATGTTCTTCAGAGCCACAAATAGATTGCCGAGACTATTGTTACACTGTTCACCTGTTAATATTTTATTTGCAGATACTAATGAGTACTTTCTATTATACATTTTATCCTAAATTAAAATTAACAGTTGTTTCTTACAAGTTTTTAGTAAGAGTGTATAATTAGTTACATTTCCTGTGTTGAATAATAAAGCATTCTGTCATCATCAACATGAAGACTGTTTTGAAGTCAACGTAAAAACCATTTTTCTCTGTGACTCCTTCACCCTGAGTAGAAGGTTTGTGTGTTCTAGAGGTCAGTTTATTACATTAAATATTAAGGCTGATGATCACACGTGTATTTGTCACAATGAGGTGGTCACATAGAAGGCAAAAGGAAAGAAGACACAATTTGTCTTTATAAATCCTTACCACAGTTTTTTCTCTTTTGTTAGCCCTGGGAAACCATTTCAGAGGAGGCAAGTGCCAGTGGAGATTCCTTAAGCTTGTCGCTGCCACCGCCTCCTGCATCGCCAGTGTCCCGTACCAGTCCCCAGGAGCTGTCTGAGGAGCTCAGCAGAAGACTTCAGGTCACTCCCGATTCCAATGGGGAACAGCTCAGTTCTTTGATTGTATGTCCAATGCTGCTCTCTCTATAGAAACCTCTGTAGCTCTGTAGTCTTAGTAGGTGGTTTGCCCTAATGTCAGTCATTTACACGGATGGGTGGTAATTGCTGCTCTCAGGAAAACCTGAGCATACAGCTAAATTATCTTCCAAAACATGCGGCGTGATTTCACCGTAAAGCAGCCTGCCTTAAACAGCTTAATGTTTTCTTTATCAAGTTAAAATCAAGCTAAGAATTTCCAAAGAAGAAGGAGAAACTGCTAATTCTCTTTCAGTCATCATCCATTTTACAACATAATATTTTTTCTGAAGTTCAGTATTTTAACTGTCCATGTTTATATTAAAGCGAGTGCTTTCTTGCATTAGGATTTTATAAACCCCTCATAGTTTACTGGATCAACTGTTGTGAGACAACAAAGGATTAGAACTGGCAGTAGGTGGTTCTGGTGCAAACCACCACAGGTTTGTAAATGCCTAGTCTGGAAAAAATTGGCTCTCACAAGAAGAGTTTACTGGAGGTGAACAAAAAAATTGTTCTCTACATTTGGGTTACCCATTAGCTTGTCAGACTGATGATACCACAACAAAATGAGGATGATACACTTCCAAGAAGGGGAATGATTTATGTCTCTTTGATTGAGAAAACAATTGTAAGTACTGGACAGAACATCATGCTGAGATTTATTCATTGTTTTATTCTTGGTATGTGCCATCAAGGTACCTTTCCAATTCAGGAGAGAAGAAATCATATTTACTCTTGCTCTGATTAAACAGAATCGTGACTAGGTGCAAGTCTTCCCCAAAGATCCTATGCAACAAGTGTCTTATAATTTGAGTGTTATCTAGAGGTTGTCAGCAAAGTCTAGCTCTATGACCATCTGCATAGGGAGTTGCTTGTGCTGTTGTAGATAACTGCAGATTGCAGTAGACTTCACTTGGAGAGCAGGAGGGTAATTAGGTAGTTTCAGTGGCAAGATCAGGGCCTGTGTTTTTTTACACTAAATAAATAAATGGTATAGCTGCAAAGTTATCTAATAATTCAGTAATTCTATCCCTATACAAACTAGCTCTTTTATGAGCCATTAAGAGATAGCATCTTCCATCTCGGTGCAGTAAGAATTATGCTCAGACCACACTTGCAAAGTAGGAAATTGTTAAAGCATGCAAAGTCTCTGTTTCTGCACGCCACCAGCATGAGGTGTGGGACGCTGGAAGTGCCATACTGGGCAGGCGGTGGGGTTCCTGTCAGGGACTTGCTGAGGCCGGCAGCCCTCTGCCTGCAGGGACTGACTGCTGGGGCAGCAGTGCTCACCACGTCTGCCAGGACAGGCCTTTCTCGAGAATTTTTAGCATAACAGAGAAGCAAGGTGGAATGATATGATTTTTCTCTGTATATTTTTTAAACAGTGATCTTTCAACAGAAAATGCTTTTAGGACTGATGTTTTCAAGTAAGAGCTGGATTTGTGGTACACCTCTCAAACAGTTGCTCCGTTATCGTTCAGGGGTAGATAGGGGTGCCCATGTGAGTGGTCAGAAGTAGGCTGGGTCATTTGCTTGCCTATTGGTGTGTTCATACTCACACCCTTAGTAGTTTAAGAATTAGCCAAGGTTTGTTTCTGTACATGGAGCTTAGAGCCTCAATCAAACCACACAGAAAAGCTGTGTGAGAGAATGCATTCAAGGTGAAATGTTCTTTATATGTATATTGATTTTATTGAATACTGTATTTCACTGAATGCTGCTCAGCCCTGAAATGGTCATGCTCTTGAACTGGATGATCCTTCCAAGAGCAACACTCTGTTGATGGCTTGCTTTGTTGCCAGCTCTCATGACTACAGTATTGTATTTTTTTTTCATTATATGAGATTTGTCATGAAAAAAAAATGATTGCTGATGCCATGCCTGATGTCTTCAAGATGTCTTGGTACCAGCGGTGGGCATAGCTCAAAATTACTGTAACACTGACCCAGTTCTGATGTTGGACTACACCTTGTAGACCAGGTATTAATTCTATGGGGCAGTGGTTGCTCACTGATGTAGGCAGGACATTAGTTCCTATTTAAATATAAAGGATATAATCCAAGGTGGAGCATTCACTCCCCAAAGAGCTGATAAACAGCTACAGTTTCCTTTGCAGTGTCTGATTTTAAGGGAAGTGTCATCTGCTTAATTTTTTAAGTCTAAGAAACAATATTCTTAGCTTAATTGCTCAGATTTTTGCCATTCCGCTTAAGATTTTTTCTTGCCAGACAAATTGGCCTATTTTTATGCTAAGATTTCTCATCACTTACACTTAGAAAATCATGGGGGACAGAGGATTTGTATGGTAGGAGTTGCCCTTTCTATTTGAGCTTTCCAAAGAAATTCGTAGCAATTCACCCAGGACTCACTGAGTTCAAACCGGAATTGCTGGAGTTGGTGTTTTGGCCTGGGTTGATACTGCTGCTGCCTGCCAGGGCTCTTATGAGAGTAGGAGAACAAAAAGAGTCACATCTTCCTATCAGAATTTGTTCATGTTGACAATTCTCCTTTAGGAAAATGAATGAGCCCTTTTTTTATTACTATAGAGGAAGAGCCATTGTGAACAGTGAAACTGTATATCCCCATGCCCAGATAGACTAGATACTACGTGTTTGCTGGAGATTTTGTTACCAAGAGTACCTCTACTGTAAAACATGAGTACTCTGTCTACTAACTATGTATATTCTAGCGTCCTTCTGTTTGGTATTATTTATATTATACTTAGAGGTGCCCTGACGATCATTACAATATAGACTCCTAGGAGTTAGTTTGGCTTCCTATAAAATGTCTAGATTAACTCCAGCCAGCAAAGTTCCGAGCACTTCTCTGTCGTTTGCTAAGCAGTAAGCTGTAAAGCTGTTCATAATGCTATAGCTAATGTTTCCCTTTTCTCAGTTAATCTGAAACAGTCCAGGATGGAATGATGAAAATATAGATTTTTTCATTGCTTGCCATGTTCCTGTAGAAATACTAAAACTAATGACATTGCAACATAAATACTACTTTTTAGGGGTTCGGACTAAGTGGTAGAAAAGTAAAATTACAGAAAAATTTAAAAATTACTGAAATTAATTTAAAGAAATTATTGAAAAATAATTTTTAAAACAATAATAATAAAAAAGTAAGGTGTTTTAAGATACCTTAACTTGAACACATTTTTTTCTTTTTTTTTTTTCAGCAAAGAGATCCTTCCTCAAGACTAAGATCCTGCAGTGTAACAGACACAGTTGCTGAGCAGTCTCAATTATCCTTGGTAAATCAAAGCTAACTTATGTTCCCTTTTGTTTGAATATTCTCTGCTTCTGAATAATGTCTGTTCTTAGGTCAGGGTCAGTTGCTATACATCAGTAACCAGTATGGGCCTGTGACTGTCCCAAACAGTAGCCAACACCAAATTTGTATCATTGTGGTCAGCAACTGAAACAAGGACGTTCAGGAGAGAGGAAAACACTTTGAGACTGACCACAGTTATGCTAGCATCAGTTATCTACCATAGAAATTCAGTTTACTAAACTCCAGATATATAGTCAGTGGAGAGAGAAAATCTGAGGGTTTCTCAGCTGGGGAGGGGGCAGTAGCACCATCTATACTGGGAGCTGTAGCAGTCACAAGGACTCTTCTAGCAGCTATGTTTTTGTGTCCCAGAAGTTGATTTTACTGGGAATGTATCAATCTGTATAACGTGAAAAAGGATTGGTGTTTCACCCGGTTGTAGGTAAAAGGGTTCTTTTTGTGATAGTCCTTATATGATAGAACTGAACAGAATTGCATCTGCTATAGTTTTTTAATCTGAGTAATTTAGGTAGTCGGCAGCTTCTGCAATTTTATTTATAAGTAGATTCTTCAAACAAGAAAAGATACAAAGATGACTTTTTTTTTAAAAATATTCTCTCTCAACGTGAGCGCACACACCCTTGTTCTGATTGATAGAAAACTATCCATGTTTTGTCCTACAGCCCAAGTATGAAGACTGCAAAGGTGGCTGGCTGTAGAGAGACTACTTAAAAAGGCATTGTGCAAGATATGCTTCTGCATAAAACTGTTCAGATTTTCAAAATATTTTATTTTTTTAAAAAAATTCCAGGATTTTTTTCCCCAATTTTTAAATTAGAAATGTATTATATTGAATTTACAGATAGCAACTTTGTGTGTCTTTTTCATGGAAATACTGAGTAAATAGAGTATATCAGTAAGTTTGTTATTAAAGGTGATGTCTTTGCTTGTTCTGTCTGTTGCTATTGGGCAGATGTTTACAATAACTAGTGTTTTTCTCTTTGTTTATTTTTTTCACATACTCTAGAATTTGTTGAGTGTATCTCTGTCTGCTGCTTACAGATGCATGTAATAGCTGCTGTTCAAAACTGCTTCTCAGTATTATCCCTCTCTACTTTCTCTTCTGGGTACGCAGTGCTGTGGTTTCCAGTGCAATTACACCTTCACTTCTGCTCTCTCCACTGGAGCCAACTCCTAATGCAGGCTGTTCCAGAGCTGTTCTGCTTCCCTATTTAATATCACTTCATGGAGCCTTCTTTAACCGGTGTAATCAGATCGGGATTGGGGATGTGTCTTTCACATTATTACTGTAGAACTCTCATTCATTAGCAGATGCTCAAAACAGCAGAATTGAAAGCATTGTCTAAAACAAGGACATTAATGGATCTTAACCATATTTAATCCTTACAGAGATAATGATGATTTGTCTTCTAGCAACTAAATACATACCTTCTTTCTAAATACAGTGCCTGCTCTTGGCTGTATTACTACTTAGTGAAAATTCATAGTCTCAGTTCCATCTGTACCAGCTGACTACTTCTGTGCACTCACTGATGATCAGAAGGGATCCATTTTGGGTTTAAATACCATGTTTATGGGCAGAACATGCAAAATTTGTTTGGGGAGGGGAAATCATGTTACCTTTATAATAAGTGTTCTTACTATTATCATCATTAGCGATACTGAATTTATAGAATTGGATGCAAGAACTTTTGAGATTAGTTCCCTTGGTGGATTTTGTATGAGATTCTAACTTGGTTATCAGTGATTGACGACTCACTTCTTTTGCTGTTATCTTAACTATTATTTCCATCTAATTGCTCTCATTCCATAAATTTGAGTGTCTGTGATTCCTTCCTCCTAAAGATGTGACAGTAATCTGTGACCTTCATCACTAAATATATTTATCTGTAACATTAATTATCATTTAACAGCAGAGTGGTCCATCTAGGAGAGCTCGTTCTTCAACTGTCACAGGTGGTGAGGAACCAACGGTAATAATACTCTTTATCAAGCACTATCTCTAAATAAATTACGGGTAGATTTAGATCTTGCACAATAAGGAACTTTTTTTTCACAAAGCAGCAGACTCACAAAGCAGAGTTAAATGAAATGCAGCCTTGGTTATAATTTTGTTGTTACAGCTTTTCTCAAAATTTCTCAAAACACTGCAATGTCACTCAAATACTAGCATGTTTGAATGAAGTGAATATGCCACTGAGTTTGAACAGAGCCTGTGTACCACAGAAACACTGTCCAGTGTGAGTGAGGCAGGGATCAGGCAGCCTTGGTTGTGGTTTCTCTTGGCCAGCCTTTGGGCCTGAGGAAGTGCCCAAACCAATGGCATGGGATTTTTTTCTCCCTGTAAGTCCAAGCCTAAGCATTTAAAGAGCTCATAAGAAACTGCTACACTGAATATTATGTGTAATGTAAAAATGTTCCATCTGCCCTAGGTTTGGCATGGATGACTTTTTATATTGGTCAGTGCAAGAAGATAAGTAAAGGTGTTTCTTGAGTGTGTGTGATGAAGTAGGTGTTGATGGTTGTAGATAAAGTGCATGTTTGGGTAAACACATCTGTGGTTATTAACTAGTTTGCTTTGCAGGAATTTAAAAAAATTTTTTAAGACCTTGACTGTTTCTCTGTGAAGGCTGCACTGTGAAATGAGTCTGAGCAAAACAGAAGTTAATGCATCGTGTGTCCCAGCATCTCTCTTCTTGTGACATTTTGTCCTGAACCATGATACCTTTTTTTTCCCCCCTCTATTTACTGAAGACAGCTGTTATAAAGCATTCAGGTTTTGAGTAAAAGGCTCTTGATAAACCTCCCGAGTTTCTAGTCTATGCAGTAGAATATCTTTTATCCTGGTATCTGACGTATAGAAAGGAGATGGAAGAGCAGACTCTGAGTTGCCGATTGTATTATGGATTGCATTAAACCACATGAATAGCAAGGGGAAAGGCTGCTGGTACCTGGATTTATTTTGGCAGAGAGTTAGAGAGAAAGGAGAGATCAGGTGGCGTCACCAGAAAGATCTTTCTGGTCTTTCTGTAGCCTCAGAGTTGATGTTGATAATGTGCAGCGTGCCATCTTAGAGTGAGTGAATAGATTGTGTATTATTACAACTAAATGGTTCCAGATTTTAATGTAAAATTTCAGGATTATGCACACCACCTATTTACTCTGCACTGTAGACAATATTAATAGCCTGAAATGAGCAAACATGGAAGAATGTGTGGCAGCCATCCGTTGGTCCAGAAAATCTGCTAATCACTGCCAGCCCTCTCAATTTCTCCCACAATATCAGATACTGTAATTACCTAATTTTTAACTGAAACATTGTCCGTGTACTGTTTTCAGACCACTTACTGTGGCCCTGTTGACCACTGATTAACTGTTTGGAAATCATTAAATGTCTTGGAAAGGGTTGTCATCTTCTCATTGCCTGCCAGTCCTGTGAACTAAGCCAGTGGGAAAATACCAGGGGCTTTCCAGCACCTGATTCAGAGACATTCAGTCTCATAGTTTGTTTCAGTGGGTATTAGTGTCCTCATCTGTTTTTCCCCTGTTCTCTTGCTTGCCTCCCTGGCACCGGGAGACCTGTCCTTAATCACCCAGGCAAGGGGTGCCCTAAGGGAAGGGGAGTCCCCAGCTGGGAAGTGACTGAGCTGAATGAGCAGATGGATTTCTGCAGAGCGTATGCTCTGACAATCCCCAGGCAGCCTCCCCTTCCCAATGCAGGCTCGGGTGCAGACGGGGTCACTGCTAACAGTTCTCTCTAGCCTCTGTTTCTTCAAGGAGCTCTGCTGGTTGTGCTACAGTGCGTATTTTTTTTCTGCTGTATTTCCCAGAGAACAATGTCCAGTTGGTTTAAGCGTTGACTGTGCTCCTCACAGGAAGTCCTCCAGACAACATCAGCAACACACAATAATATCATTAGTGCGTTGAACAGAGGCATAACTTGTTTAATGACAATTAATGCCTTTGGCACCCTTGTCGTTATCTGTGTATTTTCATTAGAACAGTGTCTTTCTCGTGGAACTTTTAGTCAAAAAATCTTTTCATACTAAATTTGGGGCTCCAACTTCAGGTGTATCTTCAGGACACTTAACCCTGAGTGCAACATTTGTAACTATAACAAAATGTCTAAACTTCCCATTTAAAACCTTTTCTTGCCACTGATTCAAGTCACCTTGTGGTAAAGAAAAGAGAACTTGACTGCGTGGTTACTTCAATTCTTATTTATCTATAATATTAAAAGGGAAAAAAATCCACCTTTTTAAGGAAAAAAAAATTAACCCACAAAGTTCCTTTTTGGCTTTATGTGTAATCTACAAATTAAAAAGTTTGACGCCATGTAAGTTTAGCTGTTTTCTGAACAAGATACCTCAGTCTGTGCAAAAATAAATCAAAAGATCTATTGTGAGAAAAAATTCTTTGACTCAAAGGTGCATGAGGAAGAGCTTATATTAAACAAAATCAGAAACCATATTGTTCTGTATGGTTTTTAAGAATAAATTGTTTTTTAAAACAATATACTTATGAAATATTATTTTTTAGCACTTATAAAGTAATGATACATTAATATTTTGCCTGATCATTTCTTGCTTGAACAGCCTTCAGTGGCCTATGTACATACCACCCCGGGCTTACCCTCAGGCTGGGAGGAAAGAAAGGATGCCAAGGGCCGGACTTACTATGTCAATCACAACAACAGAACCACGACATGGACACGGCCCATTATGCAGGTAGACACATCCATTGTAATGCCTTATTTAGACAGCAAACATTTAGCATCTGTTGAGTATAATTTCAGTTGAAGCAACTGAACTTCTGGAATTCCAAACACTGGAATTATAAAAAAAAAAATAAATCGTAAGCATTGTCCTGATAACTCAGGATAATCATAAAACATATCAATGATTGGGATTTTTTTGTTACCGCTTTTAGCTGTGTTAAGGTGGAGAGGGAATTGATTGCTAGAGGGGAAGAAATCTACAGTTATTTGCCCTTCCAATGGACTTAAATATTTGATCTTTAAGAAAGTATATTTGGTGTTTCCTAATAGCAGTAAATAATTACATCATTTTTGAAGTGTGCTACGTCTGGATGAGCTGTGTTTCTGCCATCTTGCTCACTGCTTTTGCCCCTGCCCTAGCTTGCAGAAGACGGGATGATCGGGTCGGCAGCAAACAGCAGCAACCACCTGAGCGAGCCCCAGATCAGACGGCCCCGAAGCCTCAGTTCTCCCACTGTCACCTTGTCTGCTCCCCTGGAGGTGAGAAACTGTTCCCAAGAAAGATCACTCATGTCTGATTTCTCTTTCCTTGGGGTCCTTACAGCTTTTAATTTCCTTTTTAGTTATGCAACAAAGCCATTTTTCCCTATTACTGATTTTGCCCGAAACAGCAGTTTTCTGCCTGGATCTTTATATTGTTCAATAGTATTGCTTAACTTTTATGGTCATTGAATGATGTATTTTATATATGATTATTTGGTTTGGTCAGCTAAAACTTAACCTGTTGATGTCAGAAACATACGTCGTTGTTTTCTTAGTGTACAGTTGAAACATTTATTTTGATGCTGATAAATGAAAACAATACACGCGATTGAGTTTGGAAAATCTTTGGCCATTATCATTGCAGAGGGAAGTGATAGAACACTGTGTCCTTCACAGCAAAAAGCTCACTATGTTATAAGGAGCAGACTTCAGTTAAGTTCTAGGAAATCAGTCCCAGCACTTAATTCTAGTATTAATTAGAATCTGGAATGAAAAACCGTTTACTGTGACAGCAAGTTTTATTCCTTTTACATCATGGATCGTTATTTGCTAAATCTGTCATTTCCCTCAGGGTATGAAGGACTCCCCGGTGCGCAGGGCAGTAAAGGACACCCTTTCCAACCCCCAGTCCCCACAGCCCTCCCCGTACAACTCTCCAAAGCCCCAGCACAAAGTCGCACAGAGCTTCCTTCCCCCAGGCTGGGAGATGCGAATCGCGCCCAACGGCAGGCCCTTCTTCATCGATCACAATACGAAAACCACCACGTGGGTAAGAGAAGTTCTAGAGAAGGAGTTTTAAATCAGATGCCATCTTTTAAATGGCACCTGTTTATGTCTTTGTTTCTCTGTCTATATGCCACCCGTGTCATTGTGGCATTTGTCTTGTCTTTAAGAGGGGATGTGTCAGCCTGACTTTTCATAGAACAGATGCAGGGATCTCGCTGAACCCTCCTTGCAGTCATGTTCTGTAGCAATAGATTCCTGAAATGGCTGCAGTGCTGCCATTCCTGCTCTCAGAATAAGGAGACTCATGTGTTGATATCCTCTTCGGTTTTGGTGCACCTATACCTCCTATACCATGCAATAGTGGTTTGCGTTTTGTATTTGACCTTTTTATACTTGACAAATGATTGCATACAAGTGCTGTTCTCCAGATTTGGGGTTTAGAGGCACACAGTGTGATGGAGACTTGGATCATTTAGTGTGAGACTGTCCAGAATTGTGTTGTATTTGGCTGTGACTAGGACTGCTTTTTTATTAATATATAATGTATTATATTTTTGTATTTCTGTCACAGGAGGATCCACGACTGAAATTTCCAGTGCATTTGAGATCAAAAGCGTCTTTGAACCCTAATGATTTGGGCCCTCTTCCTGTAAGTGATAATGTCTTTGTATTTTAATATATACCTGTTCTCTTATGTGATCTGATCTGTTATTACAGTCACATACATAGTGTATGTGGACACAAACGTTGCTCTCATCGCTTTTCTGAAGATATAATGCTATGTTTATATATAGCACCAAAAAGCTTTATTGCAATCTGTCAATCAGTCAGGCTCTTTGAAGCCAGCCCGTAGTATTTCTGAAATGATTACATGTTTCTTTGTTTATCTGAAGCTTTTGAGCTTTAAAGAAACTTACCTTCGTTTTACCTCTGACTGTGTGCTGTAAGATAATTACCTGTTGCCGGGGCAGATTGTTCAAAGGGAGCTCTAGTACTGTACCAGCATATACTGCCATTCAGAAATTGAAATACATTTCGATTTTTTCAGTGAAACTTCCATATTCTGCAGAGAAAATTGTCATTTTATCATCGGAAGTTTTGTGACACTTGTAACTGAAGTAGAATACTGATGATACAGCCATGTCAAATACAGAGCCTTGCTTTGTTTATAAAGAACTGCATCCGTGAAGGCAGAGATGAGGCTGGGAAAGCCAACAATTTTCCCAAGATGCTGATTTTTACAGCGTAGTGTTGATTTAGCTCATTGTCTCATATATACATATGAGACATACATATATACTAAGCGTGCCTTTGAGAAATTGCCATTGACAATGGCAATTTGTATTTGGGACACTGGAAACCTTAGTGTTAAGGAGCCACTAATTGTCACCAGCACATTCAGTGAATTATGGAGAGGCTGTCTGCAAATGGCTGTGCCAGCAGAAGTTCCTCTCCCACCCTACAGAACATGGCAGTTGACAATATTTGAGTTTTAAACAGTTGGAATAACAAGTCTTTAATCATACTCATTTTTACTGAGCTGGGTCACAGTTCTTCAGATACACTGAGCACATGTTAATCTCCAAGGACACCTTCCTTAGACAGGAGGCACTGCACAGGAGTAACTGAGGGACCAATTTACAATTTATTGTGTTAATTGGAAGATATAAAACATACAGTGAAATCAGGGTAGCCTGAGTATCACTGGAAATATATAATTAGTAACAGATTTGCACTGAGTTAATCCATTTTGAGTGAGGTAAGAATGACTACGGAATTTAATAAGAGTTTCCCAAAAAAGATTGAAATGAAATCATTTTTCACTGGCATTTTATAGAAGTCTGAAGCTGGTGAGGAGCATACAGGTACACGAGTGCTAGACTGGGCAGCATCACATGTTCTAACATGTGCCAGTTACTGCCCTTTCTGTATGCGAGTGATTGGGAAGAGGAGAATGGGTAAAAAGGGAGGAATTGAGGAGTAGGTTAGACATTCTCGTCCCACGCAGTGGGATCCTGGCTTACATCTGTACAGTAAAGAACCCACACACATTTCAGGAGTGGAAGTGGAAACTCTCAAACCCAACCAGTGATGGACAATCTATTCCTTGTGACCATTTCCTCCTAGCAGGAAGTGGATATAAACCCTGATGCAAGAAGTTTTCACTTCCAAACTTTAAAAAAATATTCACTTACTGGATACAGTTACCTGTACAAATAGCCAGTTCTTTGAATCTTCCTAGATTTTTGGCCTTGATAATGCATCTGTGATCATGTTGTGTTTTCTACCTCACAAGCATCTATCAGACAATCTAAGCAGGTGTGATTAATGTATTGTTTCATGCTGTGGGAGAATGGTAGTATTTCACTTATTTTCTCTCCTTTCTTTTATCTCCCGATTCCAGCCCGGTTGGGAGGAGAGAATACATTTGGATGGAAGGACGTTTTATATAGACCATAGTAAGTAACCGCTCAGGTACTACAGCAAATAGACAAAGGGAGGTAATAAATATTGAAGTGAAAGCTTTATAATTTTACTCTTCATTTAGGAAGCCAGGTGTTGATATGTGGAGACATTGATACCAGAGACTTAGTGCCCTCGTACGGTACTGTATATTCACTGAAAGCTTGCTTTTAATTGGCTCATCAAGCTTTGTCCCTCTCCGACTTGTGAAGCATTAACATTTCTTCTTTGTGGTTTCTTTTGTTCTTGTTGATATTTTGGATTCGTCGTCGTTGTTGTTGATGATCCCATGGCTTATTTGCACTTAATAAATTAAAATATACACTAGGAATAGAAAATAAGATGAGAAGAGATCATATAGCCACAACTCCACATAGAGGCAGTGGAGAAATTAGCACTGATGAGTCTCTTTCCGTTAAGGTCTTGTGGCAGTGCGGATTCTGATCTTATTTCCTATTTGTGGCATGTTAAACTGCACCCAGCCCATTAATCTTATTCAGTTCTGTTAGTGAAGTTCTAGTGTAAGTGATGTCTCATTGTAGACTTGTCTTATTACGGCATCTCAGAACTACTGTGTGAGTTTCTGTTGTTGTTTGAAAATAAAGCAGCCCAGAAAGGGTGGGTTGTTTCCTCCTCTTCTCTTTTTTTAAATACTGTTTAAGACTTCAGCTGGACTTTTTAATGAGGTATATCTACAGGTGGCATAATCTTCACTGAATAGATAACTCACAAAACCACTAGAAGAGGTTACATACTTAAAGAATTAAAATCTTAAACTATTATACATATTTAATAGTATTACATTTTTCCTTCAGTATCAGCAACGGTGACCCTGATGCTTCTCTCTAGTTGCATATATGGCATTACTAAATCATTGTTAAAAGACTCTGTCTAAATTAACACAAATTTTGAAATTTATAAATAGTGTTAAATAAAATTTAGAAATAAAGTACTCGTCAAGCACAAGATTAACCTTGGAACGTGGTGTTGTTTGCCCATGACGATAGGTTTGTGGCAGAGCCTGCAGACTCTGGCTTGTTCCATGGCAAACTGGGGAGTGTCTGCTGAAGTCAGTCGTGGGTGCCATCGGCTGTGCCCACCCTCAGCACGCAGGTCCCAGTTCCCCTTACTGTGATTAACTGCCATCGGGTCAGTCCCCCTCTGCTGAGGAAGTGAATTAAAATGCAACAAATGTAGTCAGTTTTGTGATTAGAATTCCATATCAATGTTGAAAGTATTAACAGATTCAGCTGCTATGAGTGTCCTGGTTCCCCAGATACATTTTGTATTTCTTCTGCATAGTTATCCGATATTGTTGCCCTATTTTTGAAATGTTTTTCTCCTCCCTGAGAGAAACTGTAGAAAAGTAATGCAGCCAACACAGAAACCTGCTCTTGTGGAGCAATGCAAGCTGCTATTAAGCGTGCCATATAAACTAATAAAGCAAAGTGCTGTTAAGATAACTTAGGCATTACTTGTAGCATAGTAGCCTGAAAATACAATATTTTTAGATTCTAATTGTAAACAGTTCTAATTTCTGCAGTGGTAAATCTTTTAACAAAACACTGCAGTCTCTAGTGCTCCATGAGTGGTCCTTAGCTAGCTAAGGCAACAGTATTTACCATCCAGGAGTGAAACAGTGTTCTCCATTCATTGTAGCGTGCAAATACATCTGCATTAACTAGGAATATTGCAGGACACTATGCTCTGTGTGTTGGGAAGTGTCACAAAGGAACACACAGAAGTTTTCCAGCCATGAGCAGAAGAGTTATCAGTGGTTCACTGACAGAGGGATGGATCTATCAAATGGGTTCCCCTCAAAGTCTGTCTTGGACCCAACATTTTTCAAGATACTAATGATTTGAACAATGAATGAGGGGGAATGTACCCATTAGTTCAGCAAAAAGTAACAGCATAGTGGAGGTGAGGGGTGTTCAGGGGAACAGGGTGAGAAATCAGAATGAGTCTGGCAAAGTGCCTCTGTAGTGTGAAGTGAGATGCTGTCTAGTAAGGATTGCAAAGTATTACTCAGAAAAGGAATAATTAGCAGAATTTTGGTTGAAAAGGGCATGAAAAATACATCATTTGAACAGGAGTTAACTCATCCTGTGATGTATCAACAGGAGTGTCTTAAATAAGACCTGAATCAATCCTTCTAGTGTCCTGAGCCCTGCTGATGTCTCAGCTGTGATAATGCTGTGTCTGGCATTGGGGCCCAAACTTCAGGAAAGTAGTGGACCACTTGGAAAGGGACCAGAGGAAAAAAGGAAACCCTCAAAGGCATAGACTCAAATTTAAGAGGAAAGACAGAGTATGGTATTTGTGTGTGAAGACTTGAGAGAGATGGTAGATTTTTGAAAATGTCCTGCAAAGGGAATGAATTTGTTACCTATGTCCACTCTGGATAAGCCAGAGAATCTTGACCTACAACTCCAGGTGGGGACGTTCAGGTTGGACCCTTCTAATGGTTGGGGCATTTAAGCCCTGGAATAGCATTTATATATGGAGTCCCTGTTACTGTAATACTATGAAAAAAGTTGATACAGAGATTTGTCAGTAGCATCATACACTCTTAAGTGTGTAGGGCAATAAGAAAGGATTGATGAACTTGCAGTCATTTCCAGTTCTATTTTTGATTCTGTAGCAGATTACCACCATGACTTATGGCTGCCCATTTCAAGTAGGTGTAAGAAATGGATTGGTATAAAACAAGTAAACTTTGTAGAAGGAAATTTGACTGAAGAGGTTGAAGCAGGATGGAAAAGGCCAGATCAGGCTCTGGTCTGTGGAGCTCTTCTGGTTTTGGGAGCTGTCAGTCTAACAGCCTTCCTCCAGAGTTTCCGTAAGCACTAAATAGACTTAATGCATCAAGAGAAATAAAATAGTACTTTAATAATAAATTAACTGATAGATCAAATTTCTTGAAATGTGCTTGTGATCTTTTAAAATTTTCTTCAGTTAACATTTAATGAATGTCACCTTTCAAATCCTGGTCCATTTTCAAACAAGCTTGGGATGCTCAGAACCTAGGGGTCTTTAGCAGCTGTAGAAACATGGAAAATACTTGTGTTTTAATATCAGTGGGTTTGGGTCTTTGCTTTTATCTATAGTAGCCTTAAAAACAATTTTCTTGAAACTTAAATGTGTTTATTCCTAAACTTAGTAGTTACAAAACTTAAAATCCGGACTAGTATCTTAATACACAGTTCACAAATCAACAGAGAGATGTATTGCTATTACCGTTTTGGTGCAGGAAATGGATGACTTAAGCCTTGCCGTTGCAGGTGGCATCTGGTTTGGTTTTTGGAGCATTGTCTTATTGTTGCAACATCATCATTTTGTTGTGATTCTGTTGTGTTCAGAATCTTGTGAGGAGCAGTTGTCTGGAGGCAGGGAGTATCACCATGGTCCTCTCTAACCTTCCATATCACCCTCCTGTAGATGGAAAGAACTGGATTCTGTCATATTACTGCCAAAATTTCCTGTGGTCAAAACAGAATGAGTTCTTATATCATAATCATATAATTTTGCCTCCCTTAATGGTCCTATAACCTTTTCATTAAATCAGTGTCTAAGACATTGTTTTAAAGGGATGTTATTCCCTCCAAATTTAAATACAGACTGTCTTCTAGAAGTATGACGTTTTGGCTACCTTTATGCAAATTTTCAAAAGTAAACAGTAAAAAAAGTAAACTTATTTGACAAAGTTTGTGGGTTCCTTTCCCTTTCAGGCATGAAGTCTGTATATTTCTAATACAAGTTGAATCCAAGATCATGTTCAAACGGAACATGTTCACTACTATAGACATGGAAATAAAAGCAGTGTAAATACACTGGATTCTGTTGTAGTTTTGCATTTTTGAATGAGTGTTTTCAATTAAACAGTGTGATGGGGGGCTGGTGTAGATGGGTCAATGTAGACTTTTCTAATCCAGAAATACTAAGTTGTGGAACAGTAGGGAAAACAAGTATAGGGAGAAAAAGACAACATAAATTCAGTGTGGTGACACAGAAGTAATGATAGAATTTCTTTCGTTATTTACAGATAATAAAATTACCCAGTGGGAAGACCCCAGACTGCAGAACCCAGCAATTACTGGTCCAGTAAGTACTACTATGATTTTTTCCATTGAATTCTGTGACTCAGTACATTTGGTACAGACAGGAGGCCTTAATGAGCAGCAGGTCCTGCCTCACCAGGCAGAGTTTGGTGTGATCAGCAGGAGACAGGACCTTTGCCTGAGGAACATGGGCGGCTCAGGGCCGGCAGTGTGCCTGGGTGGCCAAGAAAGCCCATGGCATCCTGGCCTGTATTAGAGATAGTGTGACCAGCAGAAGTAGGGAGGTGATTGTCCCCCTGTGCTCAGCACTGGTGAGGCCACACCTGGAGTGTTGNNGAAGAGGAGGCTGAGGGGAGACCTCATCACTCTCTGCAACTACTTGCAAGTTCACTGTAGAGAGGTTGGTGCTGGTGCTGCAGATTAACTACTGCATGGTGTAATTCCAGTTACTCTTCTTTAATATAAGATTAATAATTATTACTTGTTTGAACATAATTGCTTTTGGAGTGAATTAGCCGTTTTTCATGAACATAATGCTTGAGATACTAATATACAGAATGCTATACCAATTCTTAATGTTTTTTCCCAGAAATGGGAAGCATAAACAAGAAAGACTTATCTGGGTAATTTTCTTTCAAGATTATAAGGGACAATCATGTTCCCATTAAGTAAATAATAGTTATTTTTGTGTTTGGGGGTTCTTTAAAGAGAAAGTAAACCCATTTCACAGACATGTAAGCATTAGGGATTCATCTTAATGCTTTTAATAGTATTTTTGATGCTGTGACAAAACCAAACAATTATTTGAATTGCATTTCACATTGCATTTAAACAATGGAAACATGTTGAAAGATTATTTCATGGCTGTAGTAAAGTCATATTATAATCAGAGTAAAGTAATTTAGTTTGACTTTGGTTTTAATTTTCGTGTCTCATTGTCCACATGAGAAAACTCCTATAGAACTATTTTGACCTCCTGCTCTCCCCTACACCCAGTCAGGAATCAACTTCAGCACCAGTTGGTACCTACTCTCCCCCAGTCATCACCCAGAAACTGTACTTGAACCAGAGCTTTGGAAGTAGAGATTCAGCCTTCAGAGAACAGAAAATGTAACTTCTGCAGTCCTGTGGAATTCAAAATCATTCTTTTGCTCCCCCCAAAAAATCACACTTCACTTGTTTAGCTCATTGTTTTACTAGATCTGCCCTTACATCTTGCAGTGGAGCAAAGGAAGGTAGGGATGGAGTTGGAAAATACTGTGATCAGTGCCACCAAGCCTTTTTGGTTTTCCCCAAGGCTTTTTCCAAACTCTGATTAAATTGATGTTGTATAAAACCTAGAGAATTAAGGATTCTTAGTTCTCAGAAAATTAATTGTCAAGAACCCAAAGAGAATTAAGGAATCTACAGCAGTTCTTTGTTAGAGCACAGTGTTAAAACAGAAATGTCTTTCTGAACTGAAACAAGAGTGCTTGGGAGAGCCTTTGTTGAACCTTGATTTGTGCATGCCTGGAATTATCCTGCCGTGCCTTTCAGATACCTGGAAATCCAGGGAGGTATTTCAGAGACCCATGGCATTTGTTACAGGTTGTTTACATCTGCCAGAAACCAATTTCCAGCATTGCTGATTCATATACTTCTACATTAAAAATTGTTAATTGTTTTTAACTGTGTTAAAAATTATTTTCCTCTTTCCTGTTCTTAAAAGAAAAAAAAAAGAGTTTAAGTAGTTGATAAACAGAAGAATTGCGTAGAAAGTTTTCATACCTTTTAACTGAAATTACACCCCAAGAAATGGGAGGGTTTTGGCCACTTCTTGTACGGGGAGTTTCATGAGATGGGCTCTGGCACACACGTGTAGAGAAGATGTCTTTGAACTTCTTTTTTGTTTCAATAGTGCTGGAATATCAGACTGCCAAATAGCTGGAATAATGTGCATTTGTGATTTTCTCTCTGACAGGCAGTTCCATACTCCAGGGAGTTCAAACAGAAATATGACTATTTTCGGAAGAAGTTAAAGAAACCAGTGAGTAGAAACACGTGACTGTGTGTTGGAGTCAATTAACGCTCTGCCCAGGAGAGACAACGGGCTCTCCCAAGTGGGGGTCTGGCACGAGCTTCTGTGGTCTCCTTCTGTGAGAAACAGTATTTTCAGTAACACCTTTATCAGAGGAGAGCACCAGTGTTAGCCAGCACGTGATGCTGCCTCGCAGTTACCAGTAGACAGCCTTGGCAGCGCCAGATGGGACTTTGAAGAGGGACTTGCCAGGGTCTATACCCATTTATTGGAAGCTCCTCAAATTCTCCTGAGAGTTTGACCAATGACTGCTACACAATAAGCACTTGAGTTGTTAGAAAAAAGCAAACCTTCTGAAACAGTTGTTTCAAGTCAGTTTTATGAAGAAATCTATATATGTCTGTGCTGGTCACATTTATCTGTTCTTCCAGTCATCTTTCTAGAAATGCTTCCCTCAGGTTTCTTTTCTGCTTTTACCCTCCTGGGCTCAATCCCACTGGCTGTTGGCTCCCTCCTGTTTCGACAGGATTCCTAGAGCGTTCTGGCAGCCCCACGCTCTTTTGTTTGCACCTTTGCAGTTCAGTGTGGTGTGTCTCTGGTCCTGCACATGTTCTTGTTGTGAAACTGCTCTGGCCTTTACAGGTATGAGAGAAAAGCAGTTGCATTGAATTATCATTTTAAGCTAAAATGCTCTTAAAATAGAGTATAGTAATATCACTCATTTTCTCACTTTGTTTGTTACTTTTGTTGTTTTCGTTGTTGCGTCAAATATCATAGAAATCTCTGAACCGCTGTACTGGAACTTACCCAGTTCATCCTGTGCTGTTGGCCTGTAGGCTTAGAGAGCACTGGAAACCAAACTAAAGGGAAACTGGCCACCTCAGTTGTCTAATCTGTCATTTAGTTGTTACTGCTGGTCAGTAATTTGCCTGAAGACTTACTTATTGAGACTAACAAGTGTAATACAATCTCCTTTCACGTAGGCTGACATACCAAACAGGTTTGAGATGAAGCTACACAGAAATAATATTTTTGAGGAGTCCTACAGAAGAATCATGTCTGTGAAGAGGCCCGATGTACTGAAAGCCAGGCTCTGGATTGAATTTGAATCAGAAAAAGGACTTGACTATGGAGGTGTGGCCAGAGAATGGTTTTTTCTCTTGTCCAAGGAGATGTTTAACCCTTACTATGGTCTCTTTGAATATTCAGCAACGTAAGTGTCTGTTAAAATATTTCTGTTCTTAAGGGATACACGTTAGATTTTGTGTAAGAGGCAGAGTTACACAGGGAAGGAGTTAGAGCACCCTTAGTGGCACACTGAATGGACTCTTAGAGCCAGATCCCTCTGTTCTCTACTACCATTTCATACTTGTTTTTCACTTTTCATTTTCAACTTTTAAATCGTTGAAATCTCACATAAAAGGTCATTATTAAGACAGTATTCTGTGTTGCCTTGCTTGCAGCAAAACTGCAATTTTTGAGGTTAGTAACAGTGAAAGGAGCGATGTAAGACTCTCTCTTTATGCCCTCCCTTACACTGTAAAACACCCCCAGCCAGAATTACAGTTCCTTTACAGTGAGCTCCTGAAACAGCTCCTTAGTGACAGTTCAGTAGACACAGAGGTGGCCTTATTGAAGTTAAACTCTGGGTTTGTCCAACTTTTACACTAACAGATTGCTGAGAGAGCAAGTCACTGCCTTAAAGTCTGCTTGGGTTAATGTGCTGTGTGTGACTCCACATGGTGAGGAGGGGGTTCTGAGTCACAGACACTAGTTTCGGTGGTTTTCCGTCAGGATCGAGCTCAGTCCTTTCTCTGATAAGTGCTGCCTGGGTTGTAAAGCAGCTGAACAAGGGCTGCACGATGAGTTTTCTCCCATTTTGTGTCAGAAAAGACATGTTCTGCTGCAGAAGGACAACACAGACAGCATTGGGGAGCGCAGAATGGCTGTGTGTTAGCAAAGTTCACAGGGTATGCACTTGGTTTGAAATATTTCTGCTTACAGGATATAGGGCACTGCAGATACTCTAAATACAACGTTATGTTGGTTTAGCTTCAGAAATCTAACTAGTTATTTCAAGAGATAAGAAAAAAAAAATGTACTTAAAAACCCACGCTTAAAAAAGCAAGATAGTTTCACAGATTAAGAACATTTTTTCTTTTTTATATTAAATTAAAATACTGCTTTTACATTGTCTTATTGTGACACACAGTTTCACTCAAGTCTTAATGCTTTTTTACCCAGCTGAAAGATCTTATTCCTTTGAGGGCTTTTTCCAGTGTCCTGGGGGTTAAGCCCATGTCAGAGATGGTCTCTAGTGTGCAGTGTGAGCTGCTAGGAAGAAAGCATGTCCTATCCCAGGAGGGTTGGACCGTGGGCCTGTACTTCATTCCCCTTCAGTTCCTTCAGATATGTCAGGAACTAAAAGCAAATACGGCAAAAGAGAACCCTAACGTTTTAAGCCCTGCAATCTGGCTGGCAAGAGTGAATAATGGAGCCTGGCAGAAGAGATAATTTAGCTGAAATTCTCATTCCACAGAAGCTGGTGGCAAAACATTACTGTTTTCAGTGACACCAGACTTTTATCCTTTGGGCCCACGAGCAGCGGTTTTATTTACCTGTGTCAAATGATGGCTGTGGTGATGGCCAGGGAGAGGTGATGAGGTCGGCCTCTAGACTGGCAGGTACTTCTCCTGAGGAACACATGGTTAAATGACATTATTACAGTCTTGCAAAGGTGGCAAAGCTCAAATTATTTATTAACATATCTGAATACCTGGCTATTTAAAGACTTGGTTATTTAGATATTTTTTTTCTTTCCCCAAAAAAGGGACAACTATACACTTCAGATTAATCCTAATTCAGGTCTTTGTAATGAAGATCACCTGTCGTATTTCACATTTATTGGCCGGGTGGCTGGTCTGGCAGTGTATCACGGGAAGCTACTGGATGGTGAGTTACTGCACTCTGTGGCTGTGCTACTCTTACTGCAGTTTTGGTAAATGAAATTAGTCACTTCAGTAATTCGTACCCTTTAGAGTATTTCTGCAGACAAAGTATGAGAGAAAAGTAATGGAACTAGAACTGTTGGAAATTGCATTCCTGATGTGAATTATTAGACTGTCTTAATAAACACATTTGATACAAAATTTTGCTACTTTCTCCACTTGGGTTAGAACTAAACTCAGCATTGCCAAATAATCATTGTCCCTAATGGAAAATCACTACTTTTATGTCAGCAATTGCCATGCAAACCTGCAGCCAAAGCAGGTGTGGGGGTGCCAGTTGTAGCATATTTTGATCTGTAAATCACTGCTGAGTGATTTAATGAGAAAATATGGTTTCTGCTGAACTTCAGAATCCCATAAGAAGCAAGCAAACCTTACAAAGTGACTATTTGAGTGAGCAGCAATGAGGCACATGAGGAGAGGAAGCTTTATCCTGTTTTTCTAGCGTCTCCTGTGAGAGAATGGCAATTGTAAATTATTAGAGTGCCTTTAGCTCAATTCCCCATCTCCTGGCCATTAATGTTGTAATGTTTTGGTAATATGGTAATTAACAACATAATTCTTGTAATTGAAAAATGGGAGTTTGCTGCCTAAATCAGAAATGAGCCTCCTGTGTAAAGCCGAGCAATTACAGGGCTGTTCTTTCAGGAGGTCTCTTTCTTGCTGGCACAGGAGGAGAATATCCCACTGAGTTCTCCTCGAGGCACCACATCGTTATCCGAGTTGGAGATGCAGAGCAGCACAGGTAACGCTCTGCCCTCTCTTCCAGGCTTCTTCATCAGACCTTTTTACAAGATGATGCTGGGGAAACCAATAACTCTGAAAGACATGGAGTCTGTGGTAAGATAACGGTTCGGCCCTGGCAGCGTTAGCAATTAGTGCCTTTTTCCTCTGGGGAAATCTGTAAAAGCCAACAATTCCTGAAAACTGTGTGGTGGAAAACACCAGGTCATGTTGCAACTTTAGAAAGAAATGTAGTTTTGAAATGAAAGGAATTTTCCCTGCCAGGAGAGCTGTTGGAGCTGCGGTGAGAGGGACAGGGCCCCGAGTAGCCCAGTAGGAAACGCTCCATCAGCCCACGGGCTTCAGAGTTTTACAGACTTTGAGTTCCTGACGTAAGCGCTGCTCGAGCTGCTGAATCTCTGCTCCAGCTTCCCCTGGCTCACAGTCACCACATTTGGGCAGGTTGTTCTTCTCTTGAAAGACACAGGAGTAAATAATGGTTTAACTTTATTTTGAAATTAATTTTTTGGGCTCTCTTGCTTGGAAATGATAGCTACACATAGGCTCTTTTCTTTTTTTTTTTCCCTTGAGTCAATATTTAATTATGAACCTAATAAATGATGAATATACACCCCTTCTAGGAAATCAGAGGGGTCATTCACTCAGTAAACTCCAAGGCTTCTCGTAACAGCACTGCAGTCAGTTACTGTGTAATACCCTGTCGATGTAATGAAGTGGATCCACATTGTACAGTTTTATCACAAAGAGATTTTCGAACCAGTTATTTCACACCACTATATAAGTATTTGCCAAATAGATCTGTAGAGACAATTTATTGTGTTGTATAACGATAGTTACACGAATCTAAAAATGCAGCATCTAAGAAAATACATATGAATAAAGTAATCCATTTGACCCAGCTTTACTGTAACTGCACAGATGAATGAATTCTGGTCTTTCTAGTCCCTTTTGAGCTCTAGTTTGAGATAGTTTTATTTGTTGAATTTAAAGTTAAACCATACATTTAATGTTCACATTTTCAAAATTTGTTTAATTCTAATTCCTGTAGGACAGCGAATACTACAACTCTTTGAAATGGATCCTGGAAAATGACCCTACAGAGCTGGATCTCATGTTCTGCATCGATGAGGAAAACTTTGGACAGGTACGTAAAGGTTATCCCAAAAGTCCATATTTCCATCTTATTGTTGGTTGTTGCCAAAAAGTAAATAAATACCGAGCAGTCTCAGGGCTGGGAACTTGATGAGGACTGTGGAAGGTCAGTGGTGGGCACAGACAGAGTGAGAATTTCAAAACCTACACACACAACGTGCTGTCAGGAGCCTTCTGATCCTCTGCTCAGCGCTTAGGACTTATCTCCTGGGGCAACGTAAGTTTATCAGCCACATGGAGAACCGGGGAGAGCGTTAAATCCACAGATTGAAAAGTTTTCGTGCTACACCACGTTGTTTGTGGTAATTTTCACTGTCTTCTGTAACAACTTAACTTCCAATTATTGATAACCTTTCCCTGCCAGCTTTCACTTCTGCCGTGAAGTTTGTTCTCAAAGCACAAAGCAACTGACTTGGAGATAGCTCCTCCTCCTCTCCTAACTCTTTAGTACCTCAAATAGCTAATTCCGGCATTATCAGCAGATTGATTTTCATTTAATTTACAAGAGCTGCCTGTGATTGCAGGGGAGGTTAATCCCTAAGCTGCCGTGGCTCAGGGCAGGGGCAGAGCTCACTGCAGAGGTGTGACAGGGAGTGAAAAGGAGCTGCAGCGTTGGGGGCGTTCAGTGCTCTCGGGGAAACTACAAAGCCATGTTAAAAATAGCTCAAGCTCGAGGCTCAGGGGTTGGTTTCTTAGTTTACTTTTTTATTAAGTCCCTCTTGTGTTGTTTCTGTTCTCATGGGTGCACAGTAACTAATGGCATGTACGATTTCTGTTGTCTGAACACAACATTTTAGCGTGTTCTTCCAGGGTGTGGGCTTGGGGGAAGCTCCCAGAACATAATTGTAGGAGGACGTGACGCAGCCGTTGGCCTCTTCAGAGGGGGGGGTGGCAGGAGGTGGAATATCACAGACATGTCTGATTGTTCTTGGTGTTTCTATTCTCCTTCTTACCCCCGGGTAATGTGGTGGGTGTTTCTGGGCTTTGGAGAGTCCCAGTTGTTGATGTAGGGACCCAGGTGGCTGCTGTGGGCGTCAGGGGTCTGGGCTCCCGTTGGAGGGACCTGTAAGGAGTAACTGGCTTCGTGTGCTCATTTAGTGCCCAGTTTATCAGCAGAAGGAACAGTTCTTGTTCTAATTGCCATCATACGGATTCCACTCCAAGCAAGAAAATCCCTGACTCCCTTCCCTGCTCCCAGAGAAGGGGTGCTGGTGGGTGTAAGGAAACACCAGGATCTGCCCCCAGAACTGTGTCCCCCGAGCTGAGCTGCGCTGCTTCTGTGGCAGTGCTGTGTGGCACTAACTGGGAAAAGCCACCACCTCCTCGCTTTCATGGTACCTACCCAGAGCTAATTCTGTGAATTCCTGCAGATAAATCACTTTGTTCAAAATACATGCATTATTTGGAGTTGGTGTAGTTTCTTGTGAACTATAATGAGTTTGGTTTGTTCAGTCTTACGCTCCACACTGACACTGTCCTTAATGAGTTTATGCTGAAGCATTTCTGTATCTGTTTTGCTACTTTAATTTTCTGGCCTTTTTAGGAAACAGTTTCTCTGTGGATTTCAAGAAATGATTTTCTTTCAGTCACTTTGAAAAATGAGAGGCCTTTCTCTGCCCTTATTACAATGGAGTATGTGTTTACCCAAATGAACCTGCTGTTCAGGACTGAAAGTTTGCTTGGAATTGTTTGCTTATTTGCTAATGAGGATGAATAAGAATTAATTCTTACAAGTGATTGGATAATACTTTGTTCTTAATGTTGCCATCTTTAAATGTGGAGTGTTCTGGTGGTTCAGTAGCTGCTACACTGTGATATTTTTACGACTTGTAAATTGGAGGAGAATGGATTTTGTGAGAAACGTGTCTTGAAATAATGTGTTGTGTTTTGTTCTGTGCTTTTCCTTGGCAATACAGACATATCAAGTCGACCTGAAGCCCAACGGCTCGGAAATCATGGTCACGAATGAGAACAAGCGGGAGTACATCGAGTACGTCAACGCTTCTCCTGACACTCTGCCTTTCAGCTCACGCTGTTCTCTGACTTACACTGACCGGGGGAGCCTGAGACAACAGGAAACTGGTTTCTGAGGGGGGGGCACAAGGAGCACTGGGGATGCTGGGCTTGCTCTGAGGAAGAGGTTTCTGCACAATAAGGGGCACAATAAGAAATTTCTGCTTTTATGATTGTTCTTTTTCCCCATTACTTTGTGTGTAATACATTTGCACTGTCAGCTCTTTCATTTTTTTCAGTTATATCTTTTTTTTTTTTCAGTTTCCAGAGGCAAAATATTAGACATCATAAACTTATTTTATCTCAAATCATCTCATACGGTGCAGAAACCAAAAGCTCCTTGAAAATGCGTAGGCCAGAACCTGGAGCTGGGTTAGTTTGCAGCTGGAGAATGCTTTCCTGGCCAGTCCCAGGACTTTCATAGCTTTAGAGTCAATACTTGGGCGCTCTCATTTGGAGAGAATTCATGCAACTTACATTTTTCAGATGTTTTTTCCCCAGAATTCCATTATGATAGAGAAATACTTTAGCTATTAGGCTTTAAAAAAACCAAAATTAACAACAAAGAACAAACAAAAAAAAGCCCACCAAACTTCAGGTGTGGTGACGACTGTAATTTTATTTTTGCCTCTGTTTTACCCCAGTGTGAACTCTCGTGCACACGTAGCAGTGCCAGGGTATCCTGTGTGTACTGAACAGTCAGTCTCTGATGGCAGATCTGCTGGTTTGGGTGTGTTGTGTTATTGTGTGATGTTTATTGCAGAGAGGCAGGGAAAGAGCTAAACTGAGTCAATAGCTGCTAATTACAAATCGGTGTTATTTCTTTAAGCATTACAAGAGGATCATGGGAGGAATGTTCTAGTAACTGCCAAATGAACACTATTCCACCCTGAAACTTCTGTTTGAAATGCAGCTCAGGGAACATTGGCCAATATAAGAACAAAACCAGAGTAAATTGAATTACCTGCTTGGTTTTCCTGAACGCTGCCCCCCGGGCCGTGGCTCGGAGCCCAGGTCAAACCAGGGACTGAGCTACGGGGCTGCGAAAATCTCTCAGACGCTGCCTTTGCCGTTGTCTAATGAGTGTGTGTCTGTGTCTTTTACAGCCTGGTCATCCAGTGGAGGTTTGTGAACAGAGTTCAGAAACAAATGAATGCCTTTTTGGAGGTGAGGGTCGGGCCTTTGGCTGCTTTTGGTATTTTTTTTACCCAAATTATTTTTTTTTAATGCAGACTTTTTGTACCTCGTTGTCTGTGCCGAGGCAGCGGGAAGCTTTGTGTAAGCACAGGAGATCTGGAATGCTTCTAGTTCATGATTTTACAGTTTCACCTTGTATAAGTATGTACATAAGACTGTGTAATCTTGCCCTTAGGGGAAGAAGGTCATTTCCATTCAAGCTTAAATTATTTGAGCTTGAAATAATTTAGTGATTAATTCTTTTAATTAGGGACTCTTATTTCAGCTACTGTGTATTTCATTTTCAAAACCCTTCTTTGTGCTCTGTCATTTACTTGGGCTCCCCAAAGCCAAAGATCCTGTGAGACAAAACCTCAATTTTAGATGGTATGAGACTTTAAACTTTGCTTTCCTTCCTTTTCAGGGCTTCACAGAGCTTCTTCCCATTGATCTGATTAAAATTTTTGATGAAAATGAACTAGAGGTGAGTTTGTTTCATTGACACCCAGAGACACCAGATCACAAAAAGATGCTCTAGGTTCATCATCCACCACTTACTCATCATGTTTTGCTTATAGTGGGAAATGAGATTTGTCTCCCAAATTAATACATCACATAAAAGCACAAAACCCGGTAATTATTCAATGAGGTGATTGAGCATGTGCCTATGAAAGCCTGTCAGTAGGTGGCTGCATTAGTGCCATTGTGCCTGTACCAGCCCCTTTGAGCAAATCACCGTGAAGCCCCTGGCAGAGCACAGGTACCTCACAGCCTGCAGGGAAACGAGCTGTTCTTGGGAATTCTCCTGAAGAGAAGGGGTCCCTGCTGTAGGGCTGTGTTCCTGTTTGCGCTGCCTGGCCCTGGGCAGGGGGGGGGCACAGTAACACAATCCTGTCTCCAATGTCCCTCCCTGTGCAGTTGCTGATGTGCGGCCTTGGCGATGTCGATGTCAACGACTGGAGACAACACACCATCTACAAAAACGGCTACTGCCCAAATCACCCCGTTATCCAGTGGTTCTGGAAGGTAAGGTCACTGCCGGCGCGGGGCTTCTCGGGCTGCTCCTTAGGGCGAGAGTGACCTCTCTATTATGGCCCAGTAGAGGTTGTTTCTCAGGTTTGGGGTTGTTTTAACAATGCCATGTACAGCTGTGGCAGGGTAAAGCGAGTGACTGTGTGTGTGTGTGTGTGTGTGTGTGTGTGTCACAGGCCGTGTTACTGATGGATGCGGAGAAGCGGATCCGGTTGCTGCAGTTCGTCACCGGGACGTCCCGCGTACCCATGAACGGATTTGCTGAACTCTACGGTGAGTGCCCTCTCGGGTCCCCGCGGGGGGGACAGGGACAGGGAACACGGGACACGGCTCAAACCCAGAGACAGGCACCCCCACCCCCAGGGATGCGTTTGCACACCAGGGGTGTTACATACACCCTCTCCTGCCTCCCCTGGAAAAAGCTCAGGAATAACATTAATATCATATAAATAATATTTTGGAATATTCATGTAAGGCTAATGCTCGTGTCATGTGGAGGGGAGGGAAGGTGTGTAACCAGCACTTGGATTGCTCGGTGTCGGAGCTCTCTGCGGTGTTCCAGGCTCTGCGCAGAGACAGGCAGATGAACTGAACAGGTTGACTGGGCTCAGCTCCTCTTTGCTTTAATGTAGTGTTAATTCATTAAGAGAGGTTGTACCAGGTATTTTGTACCCATTAAAAAACCCAGCCCAGGATTGATGCCAACATTTACTGTGAAAAGTAAGACTGAGGCAGTCTCTGTTGTGTCCAGCAGTTTATATTTCATAGACTTTCATTTCCACCCAGGTTCAAACGGCCCTCAGCTGTTTACGATAGAGCAATGGGGGACTCCTGACAAACTGCCCAGAGCTCACACCTGGTAAGTGCAAGAGCTGCAATGTCTCTGGCTGCTGCTGCGGGGGACGGGAGGGGGCTCCTCGCACACACCTCCAGCTCTGCGTCCTACAGCCTATAGATGAGGGGTGCTCTGAGAACTACACCTCTGTGTGTGTCTGTGTGTACATAGGGGCGTGTATATATAGGCTGTGTGTACATAGGGGCGTGCATATATAGCCTGTGTGTAGATAGGGGCGTGTATATATAGGGTGTGTGTAAACAGGGGCGTGTATATATAGGGTGTGTGGAGATAGGGCCGTGTAGGTGTGTGTATATATAGGGGTGTGTGTAGATAGGGGTGTGTAGGTGTGTGTACATGTAGGGGTGTGTAGATAGGGCCGTGTAGGGGCATGTATATATAGGGGTGTGTGTAGATAGGGGTGTGTAGGGGAGTGTATATATATGGGGGGTGTGTAGATAGGGGCATGGAGGGGCGTGTATATATAGGGCTGTGTGTACATCGGGGTGTGTATATATGGGGGTGTGTGTAGATAGGGGCATGGGGGTGTATGTATATATAGGGGTGTGTGTAGATAGGAGTGTGTAGCTTGTGTATATATATGGGGGATATGTAGATAGGGGCGTGAACGGGCATGTGTATATAGGGGTTGCTGTAGATAGGGGTGTGTAGGTGCGTGTATATGTAGGCGTGTGTGTAGATAGGGGTGTGTAGGTCATGTATATATAGGGGTGTGTATATATAGGGGGGTGTGTAGATAGGGGCGTGTAGGTGTGTGTATAGATAGGGGTGTGTATAGATAGGGGTGTGTAGGGGTGTGTATATATATGAGGGGGATGTAGATAGGGGCATGCAGTGGCATGTATATGTAGGGTTTTGTGTAGATAGGGGTGTGTAGGTGCGTGTATATGTAAGGGGGTATGTAGCTATGGGTGTGTAGGTGCGTGTATATATAGGGGTGTGTGTAGATAGGGCCATGTAGGGGCGTGTATATATAGGGTGTGTGTAGATAGGGGTTTGTAGAGTACTGTATACATAGGGGGGTGTGTAGATAGGGGTGTGTAGGTGTGTGTATATGTAGGGGTGTGTGGATAGGGACGTGTAGGGGCATGTATATATAGGGGTTTGTGTACATAGGGGTGTGTAGGGGAGTGTATATATAGGGGTGTGTGTAGATAGGGGTGT
>BJBW01002414.1:0-31724 GCA_004320125.1 Scolopax mira
TCCTTATTTTTGTTCCCTCTTTATTTTTTTTCCTCCCACAATCAATTCTTAAATAAGGTTTACTGCTCTGTATTTATCAGAATTATTCTGCCATTTGGTGGACTGTTAGAGCTTCCCCATAGCTTTTGTTAAGTATAAAAGGCCTAGTTCTGTCACTGGGCAGCCCATTCCAATGCCTGACAACCCTTTCAGTAAAGAAGTATTTCCTTATATCTAACCTGAACCTCCCCTGGTGCAACTTGAAGCCATTATTCCTTGTCTTACAATCTGGGACCTGGGAGAAGAGACTGACCCCCACCTCTCTACAGCCTCCTTTCAGGTAGTTGTAGAGAATGATAAGGTCTCCCCTCAGTCTCCTCTTCACCCTACTGAACAACCCCAGCTCCCTCAGGCTCTCCTCATAAGGCTCCAGACGCCTCACCAGCTTCGTTGCCCTTCTCTGGACCTGCTCCAGCGCCTCAATGTCTTTCTTGTGGTAGGGGGGCCAAAACTGGACACAGTACTTGAGGTGGGGCCTCACCAGAGCCAAGTACAGGGGGAGACAATCACGTCTTGAGTCCTACTCATCACGCTGTTCCTGATATTTGGCCACCTGGGCACACTGCTGGCTCATGTTCAGCTGACAGTCAATCAACACCCCCAGGTCCTTTTCTGCTGGGCAGCTCTCCAGCAATTTTTCCCAAAGCCTGTAGCGCTGTCTGGGGTTGTTGTGACCAAAGTGGAGGACCCGGTACTTGGCCTTATTGAACTTAATCCCATTGGTCTCAGCCCATCCAGCCAGCCTTTCTAGATCCCTCTGCAAAGCCTTTCTACCCTCCAGCAGATCAACACTCCCACCCAACTTGGTGTTGTCTGCAAATTTGCTGAGAGTGCATTAGATCCCTTGTCCAGATCATTGATGAAGATGTTGAAGAGAACTGGCCCCAGTATTGAGCCCTGTGGGACACCACGCGTGACTGCCCGCCAGCTGGATTTCACTCCATTCACCACCACTCTCTGAGCCCTCCAGCCAGTTTTTAACCCAGTGGAGAATATTCCCATCTAAGCCATGAGCAGCCAGTTTCTCCAGGAGACTACTGTGGGAGACTGTATCAAAGACCTTGCTAAAGCCTAGGTAAACAACATCCACAGCTTTTCCTTCATCCACCAAGCAAGTCACTTTGTCGTAGAAGGAGATCAGGTTTGTCAAGCAGGACCTGCCCCTCGTGAACCCGTGCTGTCTGGACCTGATCACCTGGGCGTCTTTCATGCGCTGCATAATGGCACTCAGGCTGATCTGCTCCATCACCTTCGCAGGCACCAAGGTCAGACTGACAGGCCTGTAATTCCCTGGATCATCCTTCCAACCCTTCTTGTGGATGGGCGTCACGTTTGCCAGGCGCCAGTCAGCTGGGACCTCCCCAGTTTATCAGGACTGTTGGTAGATGGTGGAAAGTGGCTCTGCAAGCACTTCTGCCAGCTCCCTCAGAACCCTCAGGTGAATCCCATCTGAGCCCATAGAGTTATTTGTGTCCAATGGTGCAGAGATAGGACAAAGAGTTATTTTTCATATTTGGAGATTTTTGATAATAGTGATGATGCAGGGATACTTGCACAACTGGCAGTTGAAAACTGCACTTTTTGAGGTCAGGAAGATAGGAGGTCAAAAAATAATAAAACCCACGGTGCTGTCTGATGTTACTTTCTGCAGTCAAATTGCCCCTAATGCAGATCTTTCTCCCTTCATGGTTATGGGAGCCCTGAAAAAGAAGCAGCCTGCAGAGGAAACAACTAACAGGGGAAATACATTGCACTACAGTTCTGTTGCCATCCTGCCATGCATGGTCTGCTTCCTTAGCAGATAACACAATTTTTTTTTTATTTTATTTTGTGAGGATATTTTTGGGGGTGGCAGGAAGATCAGAGATGTGAGAAATTATGTATTTTCTGGAAATTTCTCTTTACTTGCCTCAAGCATCCTTGCATGAACTTGACTGTAAGACGCAAAAACTGGGCTCCATAGAGGTTGATAGGTCTGACAGCAATAACCCAAGTAAACCTAAAGGCACCTGTCAAAGACTGATAAGAGCGTAGGTCTGTCAGCTGCCCTTATTGAAAGAATCTGCATTTCTGTAGTTCCGGAATTGTGTCAGCCCAATTTCCTCTCTATTTTATTACTTTCCAGTAACACAAAATTCTTAGGAATGTTTGGTGCCTTGCAGCTCCTGAAACATAATTCAGATTATTTGCCACTGGAACTGCACTCACAGCCCTGAAATGTTAAAATTCTGCCTGTGTTGCAGGGTGGAGGCAGTAGCTTTTCTTTTTTTAAAAAAAAAAAGCAACAACAACAACAAAAGAAGCAAGACATTTGATGTTAGACTCCTCTTTGTTAGACTAAATTTTTATTTTTTTTTAAATGAAAATGGCTTTACAAGCTATTAGATCAAGTTCATTGACATTCATCTGAGTTTTCATTGTCTCTTGTCTCTTTTCTTTTAGCAAGTTCTAATTTTCAGTAATTTGGATTTTGTTTTAAAAAGTAGTCTCCACACCTAGAATTGAAGACTTATAAAGCAGGAGCTAGAATAAAGTAAAATTTTAGTTTAATTTAGAGGAAAGTATGACAAAACCAAAATGAAAGAAGGCTTCTGAATCGGGAAGCCATTTTTGAGGAGGGGCAAGTGAAATAGGGAAATGAAAAATGGCTTAAAGAAAAGGCTGGCAGATGCAGGAGAGGGTAAAAGTCCTGTTGTTAATGTAGTCTCTTTCAGTCACAATAACAAAAGTGAGAAAAAAGCAGATGGAAAGGATTTATTGTCACAAGTCAAATAGGAAAGTAAGAAAAGCAATTCCAGAACACTGCAATGTGAGAATAGTTGTGCAAGCTGGACCAAACTCTAAGTGCCATCTTGTCTCTACCAATTGCTACTGGAGCGTATTTATAGAAAAAAAAAAGAAGCCAGTACAGAGTCATCATTGCTTTGTGACCTGTGCAGTTTCTGGCAGAGTGTAAAGATTTCTGGAGTCAATGTAGTAACTTGCCGTGCCATGACTTTGCCTAATCCCTTTCTGTATTCATGTATTCTCCTGGAATCCACAGCATCCTGGGGTGGGAAAGGGTCTGGGTGAACGTCATACTCATGACCTACAGAATCTTTCTCTCTTTGAGTTATGGAATGAATGGGAAAGAGACCAATCTTCAGCAGTTGCTGTTCCGGAATTTATGCAGAAAGCTGCATCAAGCTGACTGATTTAACTAGATAAAATGTTTTCTCCAAGATATAATTTAGCCAAACATACAGATTTGTTGATATTGAGACATTTCATTAATCCATTTAGATTTGGTGAATATATTTGGCAGCTTGCTCTCTTCCTGTCTCTTTCCCCATATCTTTAGGAATCATAATATTCAACTTAGATATACTAAAATACCAATTTCCAGTAGTAGTATGTGATGTTTTTGTTTTGACATCTACTTCAAATTCAGTGTAAAACTCTGAAATTCTAAATTACTCAAACCCAGAAGGAGATGCTTTTACCTTCAGATACGTTTCCAACTGTTTTGTTGTTCAAAACCAAAAAAGGATTTTATCTTCATCCTCAGCAGATGTTGATTTTATTTTCAGAAGCAAAGTGAAGAATAAGTTATTCAGACAGTTTTCTTTCTGTATCTGCAGAAAAGTGACATAAAGTTTAATTTTATTTCAGAAGTATCAAATGACAACGTTTATATTGTAGTACTCATTGGTGTGCTGCAGTCTTGCAAATAATCAAAATATGTATGCCATTGGTACATGGCATGGAATAATCCAAGCAGTAGCACAAGGCAGAGTCATACTAAATTCCCCAAAATATATGCAGTTAACTGTTAAAAATTATACTCTTTGCCCAGCTATGATGTTACTACAGTACTCTTGGTCTCCTTGTGATTTTTGTGAGTGCTCGGTCAATCAAAATCCAAATTAACAACTAGCTCTTGAAGACACTCCGGATTTGTCAGAGTCTTGTGAAGAGGTGGGATTTGATTAAAAAGAAGGTTGAAATGACAGAGTAAAATTGTTTGTAATATCTGTGGCTTCTTTTCCTGAAATCACTGCACTAAAATTTTGAAACATAGGAAGTGTTTGACGACTTCCTTCTGGAAGCTGTACTTCTACAATAAGTAAGCCCAGAACAATGTTAAAGGATATTACCATATCTCTATGAATGATCACAAAATGCAAATGATGTAATAAGTGGGCACAGAATTTTATGTTATGTCAGTGAAGCAAAACAACACAGGGACACTGGTGAGATGTAGAAGTTTAACACTGTCATGTTACAGGTGGCTTTTCTCTATCAGAGTTGTTAAGACTTTTTTTTTCTTGAGAAAGAGTAGACATCTTTACGTGCTTTAATCTCAACCTTATACTTCATTTAATAAGAGCAAGAAGTAATTCTGATGATAGACAGTGTAATTAGATAATTTAGAGTCTATTTTCCTTATTTTTTATTCCACATTATATTTTATCACATTTTATATTATATCACCATCTTCCTAATTAGAGAGATACCCATAATAGGTGAGAAAATTAATTGGATACTGGGGGCCTTTTGTTGGTTTATTTTGAAGCAGCAGAAGACAACTAGAATGACAATGCATGTTCAGATTCAATGCTAAATATCAACCTCATTAATGTTTAACAGTATTTTATTTTTGTAAAAGACATTTAAGAAAAATAAAGTGATGCCGTATCAAATTATAAGATGGGGAGAGAACTTCTGCTAATGTAAATTGGTACAAAGCCAGGGCTCTGTGTTAAATTTTAGAAGTCATATAAGTTGTATAAGAAACTCTATTAGGATGTGTGGTTTTTTCCTCCTTTTATCCTTTAATTTTTTCCCTTCTTTTTTCCCATACGAAGCTAGTACATGTCCCTCAGTGGAATTTTACTTTTCACAATTACGTGTGGTAATCTGTGAAATAAAGGTATTGGATAACTATTGTTGTCTTCAAATAGGGTGCATTAGACCACTCACGTCCTATCCTCATTACCACCTAGGATGTTTCAAAAGAAAAACAAGATACTTTTTGTCCCACTTGGACAGGCTTCTGGTTGTGCAGACAGTAGATTAAACTGATTTTACATCAATATTCTCAGTAAAATTAGACAGATGTATTAGTGATCTTGCTTCAGCCTGTGTGCTGACAAGCAGTGCATGAGTAATGAAGAGGTCTTTACAATGTGACCCTACTGCAGAGCACTAACGAACAGGGATGTGCATTATTAGTTGATAGTACATACCAGAATTTTGAACAAAGAAATGCAATTTAAAATGCTACTTGCATATATCATGTTCTAGCTACTTTACTTTAGGGAACAGTAAAGGGTTCTGTGCTGGACCTGTGTAGCTAATATTTTCCTTGTTTTTTAAGAAAATAATGTTTTTTTTAAATAAAAATGTAGAAAGCTTCAAGGAATTACTGTTCCTAGCTTTACAGTCAAAAAAGCAGAGTATATGACCTGTAAAAATATTTCCATTTAAATTACAGTATGAACGAACAGATAAACGCTTAAAAAATGAACCATCATGTTCAGCTAAAAGTAATAAACATCTTACCTATAAATGCAAATATATTTTTGTTTTAGATTTTTTTCATCAACTGCTATCGCTGAATAGTAAAAAAATTGTAACATTGTTTTCTTTTTTCTTCTCTAACATATACTTATAGACCTTATATTTTGCTTCCTTTTTTTGAGATTTGGTGACAATGGGCAACAATGGTTATATGATTAAATTCATTTTTGTGTACTTCAGACAAAAAATTAACCCTTCTTGTCTTTTGAAATTGCAATCAGTTCCATAGAAAGAGAAAAAAACAAAGATATTATGGCATAAAATTTCAGCTCAAGGACACTGTGATCTGTAGGTATTTATTCCAGTAAGATGATAGTCATGAGAACTTGTCACAGCTCCATGGATTCAAATCATAATGGCACATCACTGCAGTTTGGCAGTAGGCACATAATCACCACCCAGTGCAGACGCAATCTTTTCCTGGGGCATAGTGGTTGGTGAGTTGAATTTTTCACTCCTGCAGACTTACAGCTGTGTGTGCAGAGGTTTTAACTGGATGGTCACCAGGAGAATAGGTGAGAAAGGAGAGCTGCTTGTTGTAAGTGCTGTGTGGCAGAGGGAATAGTGATGCTGTGTTTGCTTAAGGAGTGTTTGGCTCTTGGCGCAAAGATATTCAAAGACAGAACTCCAAAAGACATCTAAAGGGATTGCAAAATATTTCATGATCCATGCTACTGTGGGCACAAGTTTACCGTCTCAACTTGTAAATTTAAGAGATGAGAATGATGGTGTAAAGGATGGTGCTCACTGCTCTTCTGAATTTCATCTTTACTCTAAACCTTTCTTTGCTCCAGAACAACTGGAAGCTTTGGGGCAGCTCAGTTAAACTTTCTGGCCTAAGTTTCCAGTGTTTATTGTTTCACCTCCCAAAGATTCTTTCTAAATCACAAATTCCTTTCTGTAAGTACAGGCTTAGTAATTCATTTGATCACCAACATAAGACTTTCCATGTTACTGTTTTATTGGTTTAGAGATTTATAATTTTCCACATAAGTTATAATGTTTCTATAAGTGTTTTCAAAAAAGCAATATTAAAAATCACTTCTTGAAATGAAATATTTTTTCATTGTTATTGAATGATATATGTTTAGGATAAGAAACACCTAGTTATTAACAGAGCGTGAAATTATCAATCAGTTGCAGCTCACCAGCTAATTTGAGGAAACATCTGGTCTCTGGTCTGTATTTCCCTCAGATGTCTGAGGAAGCCAAGAAAAATTGCTTGGAAAACAAGCAGTCTTCCAAGTCCAATACAGTCCAAAGTTAATTGTTTTGTTCCATTCAAAATGGTAGCAGCTTGGTCAATCAGATTGCCTCAGAAGTAATGTCCAGGTTACACAAGTATGTGAGGAAGCTCAAGGCTTACTCATATTTGGAAGCACTGCAGATGTGATTCTAATACTCCAATCAGAAGTAGTCTATCAAAATGTCATTGCTTTCATTAAGAATAAAAGTTAGCCCCTAATCTCTATTCTGAAGTCTGTAAGGTTGTGGAAATAACGAAAGAGAAAAGTCATTCTTTTTCTTGCTGTTCTGTTCAATTTGTATAGTTTGGTTTTAATGAGAATTCGCTTGAGTATTTGCTATTATATTCCAGTGAGAGTAGCACTAAGGAAAGTATAGATTCTGGATGTGGTGATGTCTCATCTTCCAGTTTATGGAAGGGCTCATCTCATGTGGTTGCCTGTATTTTTATGTTCCAAGAGTTAGCTTCTGGTCAGATCTTTCTGTGTTTTCCTCAGATTTTTAAAGGAATTTATGTTTTAAACCACTGCTGTGAAGAGAATGGACAATATGTGGAAAAGCCATCTAGTCCAGACAAACTGGATACCTTTTTCCACCCATTTGGCAATGACACTTTTGGGTAACATCTCTCTCTGTGTTCAGATCGGCTGAATTAGTGTCCTGAGTGGTGCAACTTAATTTGTGAAGTAATGTCACTTTAGTTCTTCTATGTTGTAGGATTTTGCAAAGCGTATATGTAAATTTCAGAGCAGGAAAATGCAAGAGACTTAATTTTGTTTCTTTTTCTGTTTCTACTCTAGATTTTTTAGAATATGAGTCCTTTGTTTCTGTTTATCTATTTTGCAGGTTCCTGTAAAAAAAAATCCTTACAAATTACAGCAACATGTGTATATACATATGTATGTGTACAGATACAGGCTTGCATGCATCTTTATGTTACACTTTAGTTCTCCAGTTATCTGTTCTTATGCAACTTTCATAAAGTCATTGGAAATACTTTGTGAAAATAAGAATTCCTAAGGTTAATAAAAGCTTTGTGCAAGGTGTGCTCCTTTTAATTGTGCTTACAAAGATCAAGATGTTTATGGGAATGTTTATACAGACCAAACTAGCCAGGCATGACTTTTATCTGGCTCCAAGCCATTTACTGGCTGCCAGGCAGAAGTTCTAGGGCTGGTGTGGAGATCTGTTGGACTGTAGATCCCTTTGCCCTCACCGGTTATGGGCAATGGAGGAAATCAGACCCGCAGTCTGATCCAGACTGCAAAGGTAGAATAGAAGAGAGAGAAAAGAATCCTCCTTGGTCTGGAGGGTGTGGAGCCAGGACTAAGGAGCCTGGGGAAGTGGGAAGTGAAAACCCGTGTGGCTATTGTTTGTGACAGGAAATTTTCCTGCAAGGAAGGGTGATGTTATTACTGATAGTTGGCACTCCTGGACTGGTTTTGAGATGTGCAACACTCAGGATCTGTCTTTGCCATCACAGGATTAAGCTACTCTCCCCTTTTGCTTTCTGGACCTTTAATCCTCTTATTCAAGAAACACCCTCCTCACAGCAAAATGGGGCCAGAGTGGGGCAATTCCACCGCCTGTTTCATACATGCTAACTTTTGATTCATTATATTTAACATACACACATGTGACATACTGCAGGACACTTCCCCTGGACACACAGTTTTTCAGCTGCTTTAGAAATCCCCCTGGGCTTCTGTATGGTCTCTGATGGTCCCTATAACACAGCTACTAAGAGCAGTGGAAGCTTCTCACTCTGGAAGAGTTGTCTTTTGATTAGGGAAAACTGATGAGGTAACCTTAAGGCTTAACTGATGGGAAATGCAGTGTGTTGTCACTGTGACCCACCTGTAGCAGCTGAGCGAGTTGGCAGTCCTTCTGTCTTTAACTGAACTATCTTGACTTTAACTGAGCTTAAAGTAATTCAGAATCATTAAATATGTAGATAAATGCTGTGTTTTCACAGTAGAAAAAGAATGCAAATATATTTTGTTTTCTAAAAAATTCCTTATCTTCTAATATAACAGACAATTTTTATGGGGTTTTTTTTGTGTGATTATGATATGTGATTTAACTATATAAATATTTTGACAATAATCTGAACAAGTGATGTTTTCGATAAGTAAGCATTGCTTTAAAATAGCAAGTAAAATATTAACTAAAATTAGTATTTTATATTTTCATTTTACTGACTGATGAACATAAACAATGTTTTTTAGACTACTATAACCTGATGTTTGTGTTTGCTGACTGTCCACAAGCAGCTTAAACTATCAGAGTGCTCTGCTATCCCACATGCTGAGTTTCATGTGATTTACCATTATGCATCATGATTTGTGTAGAACGGGCATCAAAGCTTTACCTTATGTTTTGTTAAAGAGCCACAATGGTTGTACACTGAGGATTTGTCATGCCTGACAAATCAAATAATAGGTTCTCATGTACTGGGCCCAGTGCCCACCAGTACACTCCAAATTAAGTCATGAGGGGCATATTTAATCATATCAATTAGATGAGTATAGTTACCGATGTAGAGGAAGAAATTCAGGTTGAGTGAATGTCACAGGAAAAAACAAACCACAGAAGCAGAGTGCTGAACTGCAAACGTCGTACCTGGTGAACGCCTCTGCCAAGGTCTGACCTCTGTGCTCACAGAAGAGGCAGAGGAAGGGCATACGGTGGAGCCATGTGTTTGCCCGTGTCCCTGGCAGCACAGCCCAGCTCCATGCTGACTGGGTGCAGTGGCTGTGGCTGCTGTGGGCTCCTAACATGGTTCTGGAGTCGGTGCTAAGCTCTGCTAGAAATTAGGAGAGTTGTTCTGTAGCTCATATGGGGCCTTTCTACAAGGCAGTTGTCATACACTATTAAAGATTGTATCTCTTTGTGCTCTATTGGCTAAAATTATAATTTAAACCTTTAAAATATACGTCACAGTGTCTGTAGGCTAAAACATTAACAAGCTTGTACTATGTCAAGTTGACTGACAAGATAATATATATTTAAATAAAAAATGACAGTGGGGCTCCACCAAATTTCCCTGAAATTCAAGCAGCAATTATACATTACTCAGCCTTCTTTGTACCACAACTTAATGAAGAGATAGAACAATCAGCAAGGAAGCTCACAGCCAGAAAATACCATTTACGTACAGTGATCATTAATAGGAAGTCAATATTTACCACACCATAAATACACAAAGTATTTTCCTTTTCTCAAAAGTCAAATACAGGGCCTTGGTAAATGTCATTTCTCTACAGTGATAACTGCTATAGCTGCAAACAGCTACCAAATAAATATACTGCCAAACACCATTAGTGCTTGTGCTTGCTGCAGAAATTAGAAAAGCTTGCATAGAGTTCTTAAATGAGGGCAGCATAAGTAGCTCTGGGCAATAATTCAGACTGTCCAATCATGTCAGTTTTACAAGAGGAACGTGACTAACAATAGCTCTCTAGTACCAGGAATAGTGAGAGCAGCTTTGGATGGGATGCTCCATGTGGAAATTCAGGTTATGGGTTATCTCAGTCCTGCTACCTCAGGGGGATGCATCTTTGCTTTCTATGTGTTAATTGTAGATGAAGGACCCTGATGGAGGCAGATAAGCCTAGGCAGAATCAGGGGGGTCAGTGTAATATTTAGGAATAAAGAGCTGAATACATATGAAAGTATTTCTTGCATGTAGTGATTGATAATTGAAGGGCTCAGACCTTGTGGGCTTTTGAAAGGGATCTGTTACTTCAGGATCTTGGATTAGATTTGCAATATAAGGTAAAGACTATAATTGGCAACGTTAACCAGTGTACATGGAAGTAAGCATGATATTGCCACTGAATAATGCCAGGAACTCACTGTTGAAGAAAAGTCATAATTCCAAATTAAAACTGATGATGGATTTAAAAAGCATAAAATTAACCGAGTAAATAAAAAAATAACTTAAGTGACAGTATTTAAAAAAGATAATAATCACATGTTCCTATCAGCATACTGGAACAGGGACAAAATCTGACTAATATAAAGTATAAAAAAACTTTTTTATTCCGTTCCAAGGTGGAACTGCTTGACAGTTTGTTTCCTCAGTTCAGTAAAACACATGGTGGACTTGACAAAGGATAATTGAAATAAATCACTGCCTAAACCTAAATTTGCTATAATATTACAGTGATAACCATGTACTTAAAGTTGCATTGCCAGATTCAGACTCATAAAATATTGTTATAGCCAAGTAATAATGCTGAATAACCAGTCATGTTTTTATTCAGGCAGTGTTCAAAGTAATTAACAGACAAATTTGTTAAAATTAATATTATAATTAATATAAAATGTTTTATGATGTCAGATATTGTAGCATTTGTCTTAGCTGGAGGTGACTTTGAAGCTAGAATAAACTCTCAACAACCTTGAGGTTTCCAAGTGGGAGGTTGGACTAGATGATCTCCAGAGGTCCCTTCCAACCCCATTATCATTCTGTGATTCTGTGAGTCTGGAAACTGGATTTTTTCACTTAGGATAATGGATGGAAACTTTTTTTTTTAACACATACAGCTAAATTTTCAGTCATTATATTTAACATGCTCACATGTGTGTTGTGTCTTGAAGATTATTTTGATTAATACAAGTACTGTTTAAACCAGATGGAAGTCAGAGCATGATCTGTTACTTCAGGTTTATAGAGAGGGTTCTAGAGTTGCTGCTGAAATGGAGTATGTTTCACATATGGAGTATGTATGTGTCTTTCAAAAGGAACAAATTTACATTTTATATAATTAGATATGAGATAGAGTTTTTAAAGTAGCATAATGTATATGTACTTCATATGCACCAACCATAGTAAGGTTTTTTGTGCTGGGGGTTTCTAGAAAAGTGAGATATTTTTTTCAGATGCTTTATTTTTGACAAGAGACTTTTGGAAAAAAAAAAGTGTTATATTTTCCAATGATTTCTGTGAATTATTTTGAAAAATGGAACAAGCTTAAGATCTTGAACTAAAATTGGTAGTTTTTACTTTGGATTAAAAAATGTTTATGCTTGTATTTTCATCATTTGGAGTAGAAAAATTGAAATTCGTACTGTTACCTGTATTAAAGTCATATTTTAATAAAAGAAGACAAAGAAAATGGATGTTTCTCAAATAAACAAAGCAAAAATTTCTTCAAAAAATTTTGCAAAAATACCTGCTATTTCTAACCTACTTTATGCCTTGTGTTTCCTTCCTGTGACTTTCTCAGTATGTTTCATGTAGACAAGTTTTTTCTTGTGGCAAGGGAAGATAATAATATTTGAAATAAGAGAAAAATATCCAATCTAGAGAAAAAAATGCATTATCAGAGAAAATACCTTTATGAGTTGGGTAAAACCACGACATCATTAAAGTTGCTTTGCCTTTTGAAAATTCCATTATATGTGTTTTGTAGAGAGATGGTCTCTTGTACCTGGCACACTATTCAACAATACACCTATTCTTTTCAATGTTTTTTGTCCTCCTCTGTATTTTGAATAGATGTGATGTTGTATTATTTGATATTAGGAAATCATCATTATTTAATTACAGAAACTCTAATGGTAATATTAAAAATGGAATATTATCTGCTTGGAAGAATATATTATAGAAGTAACATTAGGCTGTAGTTTTGGAGGAATGATACAAACCCGATGATCTTTGTGTCCACTATTGATTTCATTTAATCTAATTAAAAGCCAACTGAAATGGTCTCTTGTGAAATGCAGCTGAGCAAGAACTGAATATTTTGGCTTCATAGTCCTTTGTCAGCAGTGGCTCTCTTAGCAGTTTGGAGCATTATAAAATCTTTCTAACACCTGACGTGCTCCCGGGTTTCCTGGTAGGAACCCGTTATGATGTGGTTGCCGGCGTCAGCCCCGAGCCTTGCTGGGGTGGGCTGTCTGGCTGCGGTGCAAACCAGAAATGTACTTTACAGGTTGAAGTCCTAAACTATCGCAAAGTGCCGTCTTGGCATGTCACCTCAGATCCTCATCAGGCTGTTCTGCTTTTCATTACCATGCAGACATGAAGGACAAGCTTCTGCACTGCTTTGCGTAAGGTGGGTATAAGGCACTGTCAGAGCTGCATCAGTGGAATGCCACTCTTTTTGATACCATTTTGGGGTGGGTTTTTTTGTCCAAATGTAAGAGCCTGTGGGAAGTACAAGGCAGGGGAGTGTCAGCTTGTCTCTGGTTTGGAGACTGTAGGTTTCTTACTTGGTTTCTTACTGTTTTGACAGGGAAAGCCTGAGCTGGTGCTGGCAGAGGTAGCCGAGTAAGCTCATGTGATTCAAATTGTTAGATAATATTTTCTGAGATGATTAATTATCTTTAATTGCAATAGTAACTACATGCCATCAACACTTTGCATGCACCAAGTGAGACTGGGTTGTGGGTTTTTTTGGGGGGTGGGGGATCCCAATAGATTCTTGGGAGCTAAAGGATTAATCCTTACAAATCAAATCTGTGTGGTATTAAGCTAGAAAGACTACCCTTTTTATACTGAGATTTCTGTTTTGTTTATACCATGTTTGTGAGTATGTCTGAGTACCTGGTAGCTGTTGGTTTGTATGTGCTTTGGGGTTTTGGTAGCATGGATACACTGTGTGAATCATTATCCTAGAAAAACAGTAATGTATGTAAGGAGGTTTTATTTCTGCATAATATGGCTGCCTTGTGTATTTTTCTCTTTGGACACTAAGGTATTGAAACCATCACATAGATTTATGACTTACTTGGAGGACTTAGAGCCGCTGAACAAGTTTCTTTATGTGCCCATTTGCCATCTGTTTTAAGTGGACTTGGTAGATACTTTTTATACCTGAGTCAGTGTATAAATCCCTGAATATTATTCATGTATAAATTCTATTTTGAAGGTATAACATTTATCATGCATTCAACTTTTCAGTCAAACCGAAGTGTAATGTTAATATTAAGTCTTGATTTAGTATAAAATTGAATACTGAGTATATAAAATACTGAATTTAGAATATGAAGTATACAGAAAAGTAGATAGCTGAGAGCTGCTTATGTGAGTCATCAAAGAAGATTTAGACTGCGAGGTGTCATATCATGAATGTGTCACACTTTGATTTTCTAGTTCAGTTGTTCACTACCGAAAAGTCAGTCTGATGGAAGCATTTCATTTCAACAAGTCACAGATTGTGGTCGCCATGTGAGTTGTATATTATTATCTGTGTTTATCATTTGAAGGTGGTAACATCTAAGACACACTATGCTAGGTACTATAGTAGCATAAGGAAGCCAATTCGGGCCCAAGGAAAGTTGTAAGTTAAGGCACCGGATGATTGATAGAGGGATTACGAGTCCAAAAAAGAAAGAATAATCATCAGTGCTGATAGGGGTACGTATTGGTAAGGTAGTAGTGATACCGAACTGTACAATATTTATAGATTCATCAGTCATACTATCTAAAAAAGGAAGAAAATAGCTATTTTAGGCTAAATTTTCAACTGCAAGTGTCTAATATTAAGTATGTAAATTAATAGCTTGGGAGGTGTGAGAATATCTTGCCATTCCCACTGAAATTAACTGCTGTAGAGGCCTGAGGACAGGTCTCACAATCAAGCCTGACTTTATGAATTGACATTTGGAGGTGTTGGCCTTTATATCCTCCTCACATGTGTGTTAGTATTTTGCATCCAGTGGCTTCTTGTGAAGGTTGTTTATTTACTACATAATGGTAATTCTAGCACTTTCTAATGTTATTTAGAGTATAGTAAGAAGGCAGAGCAAGATGAATCAAATTGTGGAGACCTGTATCTATCCACAAATACAAGTTAAACGGCTCAGTTTTGCTGGGAGCATGAATATGTAAACCCTGCTCAAAGATGTGCAACAGACTCTGTCGTTCTCTTCCTATTTAAGGGCAAAGCCCTGGCTTCTAGGAATTGAGGTTAAGAGCAGCTTTCTAGTATTTGTGATGCAGTAGTGTTCAGGACTTGAAGCTTACAAGAATGAAACCTTGGAAGCTGTCCATTCTTCTGATGGATGCACTGGGAAGTGTCCTTTAGCATCTATGGAGAAGGAAAATCAAGTCAGACATAAGTATTCTTGGATATAAATATTGATAGCAAAGCTACACCCTTCTTCTCATTTTCTCTGTGTCCCTTTTTGCCTCTCCACACAGCTTTCTTTCATGCATTTATTAAGTATTAATTCGATGGTAATATACTCTCTTAAATTATAGGAAACATTCCTGTGATTTTATGCTTTAAGCTTTGCAAAATCAGTAAGGAAATACATTAAGACACTTGTATAGATGTAGTGTGGGTATATTTGCATCTGCCACGTAAGTCTGTACTGAATTTGTCTCATTGCCATAAAACCTCTAGAAAATTGGCATTTTTGCAAAATGCAAATACAATAAAATAAATAAAATTTGAATCATAACAAAATGGAAGCGCTTGTTATTTCAGCCTTCTTACATAGGTAAGCCACCTTTGAAGGGCAGAAAATATCTCAGTAATTGAAAAATAAATGTAAACAGAATAAAATTACATAACTAATGTATTAAGGTCAAGTATATGTTTGCAGTTAATCTAGCTACCTTATGCATCTCCTGTGTGCCTGCAGGGATTGAGAAGGGTGCTGCACTCCCACGCTGAATTTGTGAAAGGGAAAAAGTGGCAGAGGGCTTCGATTTACAGTAGTTGTTTTACCTTAGTTTTTGTGATCAACCTCCTGAAAAGAAGGTCTTGGCAAGTTGTCATCATTGGAACTTTCTGAAAAACAGCTAGAAACACTTCATTTATAGGATCATAAAGTCATATGGGGTTGGAAGGGACCTCTGGAGATCATCTAATCCAACCCCCCTGCCAGAGGGGTCTACCTAGAGCACATTACACAGGAAATTGTCCAAGCGGATTTTGAATGTCTCCAGAGGAGGAGACTCCACCACCTCTCTGGGCAGCATATTCCAGTGCTCTACCACCCTCACAGTAAAGAAGTTCCTCCTCATGTTTAGGTGGAACTTCTTATACTCAAGTTTGTGCCCCTCCTTTATAAAGGACCTTTATGGCTTACATGTGTTGATGATGATCATGTTGTTGATGATGATGTTAGGTGGTTTCTTACGCTGTGGCTGCAGTTTGTGCCAGCTGCAATGACTGTGTCTGAGTGTTGAACGTAGAGGTGTTTCCTACTTCTAAGGTCTGGTTGCATATCCCACCTGTGCCTGAAATCCATACTCTAACAGAAACATACTTGTAAAATTGTGTGCTTACTTGTGTGTTCCTGAATGTATTCAATTTCTAACCATAATTGCAGATAGTAAACAAGGCAAATGATAGAACTCACTCCATATAAATAATGAGGTACTCAATAGTGTAAAAATGCCGAGAATTTTGCATATTCCTTTAGCAAGTCTCTGCCACCAATAGCAAGTTAATTCATCTAGTTTATAGCTCAATGCAACAAGACTTTGAGCACTTGGAATTTAGTAGAGAATAAGAATAGACACTCTTCCAGAGTGCCTTCTATGCACCATACTTTTTACCACACCAGTGCTCTGAAGTCTTCTCAACCTCCTTTCTTCTCTGGATTATGTGGTTGCTTGTGTCATTCTCCCCACAGGACAGTCCTTCCTTCTGCATTCTCTTGCTTGGCAGTTTGAAAATTTTGAGTTGTTTGCACAGGTCTCTCTCATTTCCTCTCTCCACTGTGTCTTTGTGTCCTCTGAGCTTTGCTGTCCTCCTCACCTGCATCACTAGATCTTCACCATCGTGAGGTGTGTTATACAGCCCTTGTGGCATAAAGAGATTCTGGCAAGTCTTCAGCCCTGCAGGTTTGTCATCCTGTCGCTTTTATGTCTGGAGAAGATATTTCTGTGAAGGCAGCTGCAAGAGTGTGTGCCCCATACTGAGGTAGTTCACAACTTATTTAGGAAAGTGTCCTTAGAGAATGAAAGTGGCACTGTCACTGTTTTATCCATTGTTAATTTAGAAGATGCTTGCCATGAAACCTATGCTTATTTTGAGCATAAGTGCATACTATTTGCTTGAATAGTTACAAAATCCCTTCTGTCATATATACAGGTTAGTAAAAATGTTTTTTAGTTCAGTTTTTTATTGCTTATTCTTGGTGCAGCCGCTAAAGCAAAAGCTTTGTCCTAATGCTGTCTACACAAGTTTCTGACATAGAAGAAAACTAGTAACAAGTATTGTTAGATGCTAAAAAAATCCAGTGTCCATTTTGGACTGCATTAATTACAAATTCTAAATCCTGAACATGGACCCCACTTCATGGGCTCAATTTCATAGTCTTCCATAAAGGTATTTTCTCCTGTAGACAGGTTTTTTTCCTTACTTTTAGTGTTACTGTGATGTGTGCACAATCTTAAAGAAAAAATGTCATCCTGCACGTGTAAGCTGAATATGGTACAGAATCAGGGAGCAATAGTTCTGCAACAGACAGAAATACAACTGAGTTGCATTTTATCCCATGTGGCATTAGTGAGCATATGAACTAATCTGATGTTACTTTTTCTCCTAGTTGTCACCAGATGGATCACCACATTCATATAGCACTAGTCATCTTTCTTCTTTTTATTATCCCATGTGAAGTAAACAGCACTAAGTAAACAGCAGAATGGTTCAGTGCCTTGTGCTGATTTATGAACGCATGCAATACAGCAATGAAATCAGAAGCAATTACAGTTTAAAAGAAAAAAACACCATTTTTGTGTACACCAGAAAACCTGAAATTTGTATTATCAGTTTGGAGTAAATGTGCAGTGAAGCCCTTTCTCATGAGAGGATTTTACTATCTAATTAATGATGCCGTCTCTTGCTCTGATTCGGACTCCTACCCCAAATGAGACAGTAGGTGTGATAGGTGTCTGAGGGAGTGATGGGTGGTCTAAGACAGCAGTTTACCCTCATGACCTTACATTTCTGTGCCGGAGGGTGCGGGTCCATTTCCTCGCTTGCCTCCTGTAAGGCAGGAGGTGTAGAGTATCTCCTGCTTAGGATGCACGCGCTTAACTCCTGTTAATCCTTTCAGGAGTCACACTGTGGTATCAAAGTAAGTATATACTTTTAATCTCTAAAGCAACCCTTCAAGAGGTAATTGGAATTTATAGGTCTTATCAATTTGCAGCAGTGCAGGTGAACAAAGAGAATCTTTAAAATAAAGCAAATGCTGACTCAGCCTAGAAAGAGGCTTGAAAGTAAAACTGAAAATTCAGCAGTGCTAGTCCCTCCTCATCTATCAGCTGATTGAAAGTATTACCCTCTTCCTGCTAATCCTCAGAGACTGGTGTAATGTAAAGAATTGGAGATATGGGTGTCTAAATAACAAGAGATCACTAGTGTTTGGAGACCCTTTAAAGGGTAGCTCCTCAGGGTATCCTCCCACCGCTGACAGGAAGAAACTCAAAATATTAAGGTTTACTTTACATCTGAGAGCTAACAGAACTGTTCGGGTAAATTCAGTAGAGCTCACTGCAATGGAGATGGTTCAGCTAGATTCCTTTTGCTATAAAAAAGCATCTGCACTTGATCACTTTTATATTTTGATTACTTGAGACAAGAAAGGTTCGAGAGTCATCCTAATCTGAATAACAGCTATCCAAATAGCTCACTGCCAATACGTGTTGAATAACAGTATCATTGTGTAACAGCAGGTTTATGTAATATGCTAGTTAGATGATAGATAATAGGAGTGCAGGTTTGTTGTATGGTGCTGAGATGAGCACATTTTGAATCCACATTTGAGGGCCAACTTTAATTAATGAAAGATCACTTCAACCCACAAATAATTATGTTACCCTTTCAGTCATCCAATGGCTAAAATGTCTGCTTAATGTTTGTTGAGAAATGCATCCTAACATAAAGTTTAGGAATAAACAGCAAAGTCAGAGATGCTGTTCCTGCTGATAATTTAAAATTAACATACTTTCAGACAGTTATGTTTATTTCCTTAGGTACTAGTGATATGATGGGTGACAGGAAAAAGCACAGTGGAATAAGAGGGCTCATATATAGAAAATAAATATTATTTCATAGAGTTAATAAAAAAGAGCAATGGTGTCTTGGAAAAACGAAAATGTTCAGTGAGAGTTCTGATATTCTGCTGTCACTTCATTTCTAATTTCTGGTGCTTGATTAATTATTTCTAGAAAATAATGGCCTTATAGTTGTGTCACAATATTTTTTTCTTTCTTGCTGTCTAAAACCATTCTGGGTGTTATACATTACTGAGGGTGCTTTAAGAACCAGAAGCTTGTCAGGCAAGGGAGTTTTCAGATACCATTCACAAGTGCTACTTCAATTTGTATGACCATATTGCAGACAACTTCTTAGTTTTAAAATTATAAATAACATTGAATGTTTTATTTTAAGGATGCAGAAATTCCAGTATTTCTGGTTTTTATTCTCATAATCCGTTACACATTGCTTTTTGGATAAAATGTGCACTTACCTATGAAAATGCCTACTGCACCATGTAGAATCCAAGAAACAAGTACTATGAACAGATTTACATGAAGTAAATATTGCCTGTAGTTGTCGGTATGGAGGCATTTTAGAATGGCAAATAAAATGAAAAAAAGCAAGTAAAAAACCTCTGCTTGCAGATATTCATGGAGAAATTTCCTGGATCATTAAATGCGTCTTCTCATTCATAATATGGAAAAGTAGCAAGGTGCACCTGGTGTTTCTGATGAAAAAAATCACACTCAATTTTTTCAGCTTCCTGATGTTTAGCATATCCATGATCTGAATAACAGCTTTTACACCAAAAAGCTTTATGGGCTTATTCTGAAGGCTGATAACATGAGACAAAATATCAGAACAATTAAGTATATGCATAAATCCACATAACAATGGAGGGGAGGAAAGTCTTTAAAAATCTTCATGAACCTGGGGCATATTCTGATTACTGTTCTATAGAGAGAAATGTAAATCTGAAATTTATGTTCATAACGTCAATGTCTAAACATCTGTATTTCATCTCAGAAGTGAAAAAAAAAAAAGCCAGACCCTGGATCAGCTGCTATTCATTATAATTTACACAGTTAGAAGTGAACGAAACATTAGAAAAATATGATAATTTACTGTCTTTTCTTAAAGAATTGTCTGTAAACTTTTTGTGTCTTAACTTACAGTTGATGTCCTTCAGGGACCAGAAATGGCAAAGTAGGTCCTGGTGTGGGTTGGGAGACTGCACTAGAGCACTGCTCATTTGTAGAGCTGAGAAGTTTTGGCCTCAGATTGGTGTTAAGTGAGTTCCTTGGTAATGGTAGCAGTCCTTTTCTGGAGCTAACTGCCATGTTTTTAATGCTGGTGACCCAACTCCATGTTACAGCGCAAGACTACTGTCGTACAACTCGGTGCATGGGTGACTGCTGCCTTCCCAATTCCCCTGACCTTTTCCTTTTTTGAATAGAGTCAAGCATGTTAGATTGAAATGCCTCCTCTGTTGTGTTAAGATTAAAAAAGAAGATTTTGCATTGGGGCATTGAGTTTAGGAAGCACTCACAGGCTCCATTTCATTTGCTTTGCTGTTGTCATGGTGATCTTCAACTTGGAGGTGGTAAAAAATGGCTTGAGGTAATAATATTTGCATCTCTTCCAGCTGCCTATTAAGTAAATACATGCCTGTGACCTTACATATTAGTTTTTTAATAAGTGATGAATTTCAATCCCTAAAATAAATGTATTAAAAATTAACCTTTTGAAATATATATTTATTTAAGTCTATAGGACCATATTTTAATTCCAGTTTAGTTAACAGTATTGAATGTTACTGCATGTTTATACTTTGAGAATGTATATCTGAGTTTTTAGCTTTCTGCAGGCAGACTCTAAGATCCTGTAATCCTCCCAGGTCCAGCAGTAGAGACGATCTTGTAAACTTGAGAGTTTTCTCCATAAATCTGTCCTTGAAAAATAAATCTGTGCAATTAGCCTCCTAACATTCTGTTCAGCACTTACTACTGCAAATATAATGTTTCACTACTCAGTGGGTCAAATTTAGATTAGGTCTTCAGATCTGGACTGTAATTTCTCTCTTCATTTACATCTGTGTGCTATTTAAAGGTGTCATATTATTGACCTAAATCACAGTTTACCAAATGTTTTTTGTCCAATAAGGATTGGTGAGGTTTTCTGATTACAAGGTGAATGAAAAGGGGAGGAAAAAGCTCATTGCTAGAGGGACGGGAGAGCTTTTTTCAGTCTTTGTATTTTCTGAGGTCCTGTGTGAGGAAACTGTGAAGGATAAAGGAATCACATAGTGTGTCCAAAAGCCCCTAGTTTCTTTTGCAATGCCTTGAAGGAGTGTGAAGAAACGGAACATTTCCCAAGATCTCTTCTGTCTGAGAGCCATGGTGAAGAATGGCTCTGTGAAGAATGTTCTGTTGGTAGCTGAGGACCAAAATAATAGTGACTTTTCCAGCAGGCCTTGGATTTCCTTTGTGCCTGCTAAGTTGCTACTTAGGCACATGAAATGATCTTAGAATGGGTATAGCCAACAAGATGTCTTATGGCAATGTCCATTGGGATATGCGGTCGTATCTGGCACTATTCATTGTACTTCCTTGTCTCTCTGCAGCTCAAAAAACAACTCCTTTTGCATCTCAGACTAATCCTTCCTTTAGGTGATGTTTCTATCTTTATCTAGCCTTTCTTACATGACTTCACTCTTCTTAAACTATGAAATGTGTTCCTTCAGCACTGGAAGACCTGCAAATGCATCTGTCACCGGCCTCAATTCAGACTGTGGGAAGGGAGGAGGCTGGTTGCTGCAGAACTGTCCCAGCAGTTAAATCTCTATCTGTCATAACTGATGTTTCATTTCACTATACATTCTCTATTCACATCTCCAAACTTGGAAACCAAGTCTTAGAGTTCTATGAGTTTTCTACTCATGATCGCATTTTTGTACTTTGGACCTTTGTCCTTTGTTTTTTGTTTTTTGTACATTGAAAGCTTAAGACAATTCTGGACTAAGCTTTCATCTTGGACAGTCTGTATCCAAGTCTTAGCCTTCATGGCTATGTCTCATTCCTATCTATAATGCTCACACATCCAGCAAAGCTGAAACAAGTTCTAGTTAGTGATAACAGAGTAGAAGATTTATATCTTCTAGATTAGCTAGGTTTAGCTAGATTAACTAGGTTTTAGTTAACTCATGCATATATGTAAGTGATCTGATATTTTATTACTTGATATATGAACTGAGCTGATGAAGTGATATGGGAGGGTACAATGTGGCTGCTGTCATTGGTTTTGAATGAAAGATGGAAACCCTCAGTATGCATAGCATTTGCATGGGAAAGACAGATGTTTGGTGAATGCAATCTGTGGGATTTTGGGATTTTATGGCAGGAATGTTCCTGAGGTTCTCTTGAAAGGTTTCCCATAGTGTATGTGAGTGTGGAGTTGCCCAGGTATCCTATGAGCCAGTGTAAGTATACACAGCTTAAAGAGATACAAAGTTAATGGAAGTGCTTTAGAAGAATGCAAAGGGAAATAGATTCCATTAAGGGCATATAACTCTGGATGCCATTACAATCTTCTAAATTTGTTCCTGAAAACAGCTCTGAGCAGAGCTGGAATTTCTCTCATTTGATTGAGAAAACTGTAACAGCATCTGTGGACTTCTGTGACTGGAACTCACACAAGAGGACTAGAGGGCAGTTGTTTGGTATGCATTTACAAGATCAGCTTCAGTTTGATCTTAAAATAAATGTGTAGCTAGGTGCACTTAACCATACATCAGTACTTCCATGGGTAATAAATGGGATGGCAGAGGTCTGTCATTTAACAAATTTGTGGTTTTTTCTGCATTTTATTTCAATGATCTGCTGCCATTTTATTCTTGCTTTCTCCAGGTATGAAAATTGTGAAGGGTGAAGAGGGGGAAGCTACGTTTTTGATTGTCCTGAACAAAACGGAAGCATTAACCAATTTAGCAGCTTCTTTCATAATTATAACTGATACAAACAGATAAGAAGTTTGTTTTCCACTATTTTTTGTAGCTGCATTGCTTTCCACTATTATTTGTAACTTGGTAATTATAAAACAAGTATTACTGATGATGGCTTTATAACAGGAATGTGTAGTAGTTTATTTAGCATCTCTTCCCTCTTCTTTAAGATGCCTTAAGCTACTGGAAAAATTATTTATTATGTCACAAAATTTCCTGCCTTATTAGTTAAAAGAAGATATTTGCCTACAGTTATTTTCACATGTAATGCTATTTCCCGTATTTCACAAGCTGTTTGGAGTTTAAACTTAATTATATTTGCCTCTTCATCACTAAGGCTTTTTAGAATTACCTTAGAGATCTGGATCTTATTTGGATATTTATAGCATAATTAGATTTGACGTATCATACTTTGTTTATCTCAGTTAATGCCTAAAGGCTTGATTCTGATCAGAGATCTGCAGAGGCATAGCACCAAATTTAGAATAAACTCTGTATCAGAGATGCTAACAGCAGCCTCTGTCCAAAATAGTTATTCTGCTCTCCTCCTGTCTCCTAAAATGTGTTAGGTTGGAAAGATGTGTTTGTATTTTGTTTAGAATGAGATAATGGCAGGAAATGGCGCCAGTGTGCAGAATTTTAGTCTTTTGTCCTGGTGCTCTCCATATGTACTATTTTATAGCTAACATATGAATACATTTTATTAACTGGAATAAATATGATTTTAAATCTTCAAATATACTCTGCCACAAACAGACCTGATCACCTGTACTTTCGCTGTGATTTTTTCTCTCTATTTTTAATAATGCAAAGATCCAGGTATAAAATTCAGCATTCCTGGAAAGTCAGTCTGGACTGGTGGTGCTTCCCAGAGAACTTTATTCTCATGGATCAATGAATTAACCATCACCCAGAATTTCTAGCTTACTCCCAGGAAATGAAAAATATTATTGGTTACCTTTCTTTACGTGCATTCTCCAAGGGTAACACTGGGCATGAGACTGCCATGAACTCGCATCTTTCTTTGCTTCAAAAAAGTTTGTTATGGTCATATCACTCCATAGGTACTCCCCATAGGACTACAGCTAGTGCTGTGGTACTAGAAGGAATATTGCAATTTGTATTGGTTGGTGATGTGTCAGTTTTTACGGCTGGGTTATTTGTTTGGAGTGCACTGAATTAAAAATGGAAAGTGTTCTGCTTCTCTGACTTGCATGTGTTGGCAAAACTCCGTCATCATCCTCTCCCCAGACACACACTTTCATCAAGAGATTTTGTGATGTGCTAATATCTGTCACCGAGCTGTTTTACCATGTTAGTCGTGAAGGCTGGTCGCATTTGAAATCAGGTTTACATACATTGAGTAAAAGGTATGGGGAATCTTCCTATGTTCAGCTCTGAGAACAGAGATTATGACAGGAAAACCCTGTTGTTTAGGTTCACATGTGTACAGCTTTTGGTTGAAACCCTAAAACATTTTTGCCAGAAAATCAGAGGTGGTTCGCTAGCTCGGAGCTGGGCCACTTTGTACTCTAGCCAGGCTTTGCTCTTCCCTAATTTAGGTGTTGTGTAATGCAACCTACAGACTCCAGTTGTTAGGAAATGTATTTCAGCTTCATAATTGTCTATTTGTTACACTTGAACCCTGATCAAAGTAAATTAAACTCAATAGCCATAGTCAGGCTTTATAGCTGCTGTCGCTTTTGTGAAAGAGGTTGTTTTAGAAATGTGTAAGACTCCCAAAATATTTATATATAGGCAGTGTCTTTGAAGACATGTAATGCATTTGTGAATTTCCTGAATAAGATATAGTAGGGAAGAAGTATTTTTAAGTTATCTGTTTTAATGGTTTGAAAATTTGCAACTGTATTTTGAAGGTTGAACAATAAACATAAAATATTCTCCAATTCTCATCAAAATATAGGCACACACTGATTTTTCTGGTATAACCTTTAGATGCAGAATCTGGTTTAGTATTCATAAGGCAGAGAATAGCATCTTGCTTTTTGAGTTCGGATGCGCTGTGGAAAAAAAATGGGTCGTGCTGAAAATTATTGTTTCTATAGAATTTAATTTCTTACTGGAATGTTTATGTGGTTTCAGAGAAAGACGGCTTTATTAAGAAAAGACAAATGAATAGCCTTTACTCATTATTCAGAGGTTCTGCATACACTAATTAGCACTATATTATTTCTCAGATTTTCAAATTATAGTGTACAAATAAATTTTAATTGCTAATGATTTATACAAATGTTATTAATTTCATTATTACAGAATGTTGATACTGTGGAAAATTATTAATGCAGTAAGTATTTTAGGCAAGAGTAGGGCAATAATTATTGTTACTATTAGTATTCCAGTATTATCTAAAATTTACTGAGGCCTTTAGAAATGCAGAGGATGGCACATCTTGCATCTTAAAAAATGCATAAAGCAGCCAGAACAGATGTATATGCAGAAAGTCAGATTGACGCTAGGCAAATATCTCATTATTTACAGGTTTGCTCCTGTCTGATTCTAAATTTAACATATTTGTGGTATTTAAGCTGTTGCTGTCTGCATTAATCCATCTAAGTCAGGAGTGACCAGCCTGTGGCTCTTGAGAAGCCTATGCACAGTCCCCTGCCAGGGTTGTGTGCAGGACCATGCTGAGACTGCTCATCACAGGCATCACGGGATAAATAAACCCCGCCGCTGGGGACCTAGTGGATGCTGCCGAGGCCAGCAAGGCACCCCAGGGCTATGCTGACACCCAGCCCTGCCTGGTCTGGGATGGAAAATGCTCCCGTGTCCTTTGGGTATGAGCAGCTTGAGACCTTTGTGCCTGCCTTCCCTGCTCTGCTGCTTCCTAGCCCCATATGGAGATGTGCTGTCTTCTACATCCACCCTCATGAAGCTCCCAATATGTTACAAATTGCATCAGGATGTTGCTTCTAGTCCTTTTTCTCCAGCAGTTCTGGCTAGATGAGTGTGGGCTTCATACTTTTGCCCTCAGCCATGTGTATCTGAGAGCTGCCATAGGGAAGAAGAGTGCCTCCAGGAGAAATCTGGCAGGGTCTGAGGAGCTTTTACAAACATTTCAGAGTGGGTGATCCCATTGTAGTAGAAGCATGGAGGGAAGTGAAGGCATGTCAGTGAGAAATGCAACAAATGAGGCATGAATAATTCCTTCATGACTATTTGCTTTTAATTTGCTGCGGCTGGAGATCTCAGAAGTAAGGCTGGTGAGAGCTTAGAGGTGAGGCTAGGATGAGAAGCAGCAAGGGAGACCTTGTCAGAGGTGACTCTGATATGGAGCAGTCAGTCCAGTGTTCAGGCATCTCTCTGAATTGGTGAAAAGCTCAATAGGAGAACAGAAAAAAAAAAAAAGAAAATGTCTGAGATGCAATGTGAAGAAAAAAGTAGTAGCTATCAGACATGATTCGTGGGGATGAGGTGGGTGAGGAAAAGGGGTTAAAATTATGTTGGCTATGTCAGAACTGCATAAAGAAGTTCAAGTGATCCTGGAGGAAATAGAAGAGCTTTGTTTTGTCCCAGTAAATTTGAGGAGATACTGTGAAGTTATAAGTCAGGTAGAATTATGAAATTGAATAAATGGAGACAAGCAATGACTGAAGAAATGGCTTTGCTTTAAGACACCTGTACAAGACTATTACTCATCAGTCTTTGAACAAGCAAAATTGCCAAAAAAAATAGTGGAAAAGGCAGCTTCAAGAGGAGGAATTTAAGAAAAAAATGTGAGGCTTGGGTGTTGCAGAAGAGAGGGAATTACTGAATATGGGTCAGCAAAAATAGAATGACCGTTTTTGCCATTTTCCAGCTTCTCAACTGATGGTAAATTAACATATGTCAATTAATTTGAATTTACAGAAGCTGAAAATCAGACCTTCAATACTGAAACAGGGTGGCATATGTAGAATGGACAGAGACTCCCAATAAATAACTTATTTGACCTTTATATATTATTTATAAAGGGCTATGCATGCAAAGTGCTAAGCACCTTCCATTTTCAATAACCAGCCTGCAGGAGCTACTCATAAAAGCATTGCTTCAGTCTAGCAAGGAAGAAAGCCAGGTTAATCAGAGGCTTTACCCCAGTCAGTAGGATACGGTGTGTTCTGTTGTCTTAGTGACATGAACCAGCTTTTTTAAGTAAATCAATGCAAAAAGTAACAGTTACCTCTGTGGAACTGGTGGTAAAATAAAACAAGAAAAAGAAATATAGTTTATAAATTAATTTAAATATCATTTATGTTTAAGACTTTGTCAGTAAGAGTAAAAAAAAATCAATATCTGTAAGTCAGATGAACCTGAAGTTCTGGTTTGTGCAAGGGTGTTAACTGAGATTGGAGAATCCAGGAAACTTAGTGTAGGTGAAGCAATTATTTATATAAGGTACCACATTCACACCAAAGAGAAACAGCAAATGGAAGCTGTTGAAGTTGTGTAATTCCTTACAGGTTTACAGTCCCAATCAGGATTTGCAGGATTCTGCACTGGTCATTTTCATGTCAGTGTTGTTCCTCCCTTTCCTCACAGAATTTTCCCAGTGTTTAGTTTGCAGTTGTGTGTCTGAGGTGTCAGAACTTTTGCCTTTGCTTATGGGGCAGTCTGTCTACGCATTGCAATGGCAGGATAGGTCCTTCCTATTCACCTTAAATCATACCTTATTGTCCTTCTGTCCCACTTGATTGTACAACTCATGCAAGCTGAGGAATCTTTTTATCCTTCTATTATTTAAGTATATGCATACTGACAGCTACTAGTTTTCCATCCTTTATGAATTTTTTTCTCATTGCGTAAGCTTTGAGGAACCAAACTTAAAATTAATTTTTCTTTGGAGTTTTCTTTCTCCCCTCCCTTTCCTTCTCCCTTTTATATATTTGTATTGTGTTTTTCTTAAAGGTGCATTAGAAAAAAATCTCATTGAGAGTGGGGTGGGTTGGCCTTTTGCTAAGGGCCAAATGGCTGCCAGCCGCTCTCTCACTCTCTCCCTCAACAGGACAGTGGGATTAAACAGAATTCAAAAGTTCTGGGTCAGGATAAGGAGAGGGAGATCCCTTACCAGTTACAGTCATGGGCAAAGCAAACTTGACTTGGGGCAAATTAATTAAGCACCTTTTCCTGGGCTCACCTGCACTCCCTCCTTCCTGAGTGCTTCCCCCCACCCTGAGTGGTGCAGCCGCCATTTTGTCTGAGGGGCTGAGCTGTGCCCTGAGCAGAGCCTCTGGAGCTGGCTGGAACCATCTGGAACTGGCTGGAACCCGCCTCTCCTCACAGCGGCCCCTCCAGCCCGCCCTGCCCGCACCCGGGCACCAACACCCCATACAAAGAGACACAATTCAATGGAAAGAGCCAAAGGAATATTTTAATTCCCAACCCCCAACCACTTTCTTCATTTTGTTTTCCAGCAATTCTGGACTAAGGCTTTTTCCTGTGTGGCTGTGTGTGTGTGTGCATGAAAGCTCACTCTCTCCTTACATAAATAAAGTTGATATTTTTCAAATCATGTTATTTGATTCACAGAATCACAGAATCACCTAGGTTGGAAGGGACCTGTTAAGATCATCTAGTCCAACCAATGAAAAAAAAAAAAAATTAAAAAAACCAAACCAAACCAAACCAAAACCACACATACCCCACACCACACCCAAAACAACACCAACCCAACACAAATCCATATCCCTGAGCACCATGTCAACTCGTCTCTTGAAAACCTCCAGGGATGGTGCCTCAACCACTTCCCTGGGCAGCCCATTCCAATGCCTGACAACCATTTCAGTAAAGAAATATTTCCTAATATCTAACCTGAACTTCCCGTGGCACAACTTGAAGCCGTTACCCCTTGTCCTATCATCAGTGACTTGGGAGAAGAGACCGATCCCCGCCTCTCTACAGCCTTTCCTATAGCTGCTTCTTGCCCAAGTTTCTCTTTTCCCTCCTTATTTTTGTTCCCTCTTTATTTTTTTCCTCCCACAATCAATTCTTAAATAAGGTTTACTGCTCTGTATTTATCAGAATTATTCTGCCATTTGGTGGACTGTTAGAGCTTCCCCATAGCTTTTGTTAAGTATAAAAGGCCTAGTTCTGTCACTGGGCCTGTTCACTTCTTCCTCTTCTCACATGCTAATGAACCTGGTTGGTGCTGGAGTCCTCTCCAAACCCTTTTGGGCTCTCTTTTGCTCAACTTTACAAATTCCAGCTTTCTTTTTGCTATGCTTGTCCATTGCCTGGGGGAGCAAATTTGTTTTCCTTCTTGGGTGTATTTTGTTTTCCACTGGCATAACTATACTACGTACTTCACATTTTTCACTTCTTTTAGACGAATATTTCGATCTTACAGGTTTTGCCAAATATATACATAATATTCATTATATACATTATGTTTTATATATGATAGATAATATATTAACATTTTCTCTCCTTATACTTTAACCAATGTTATAAAACATAAAATTTCTTTCCCAGACTCTGGCACTGGACTCTTAATTGAAAATTATAAATGTTTCTCCTTACTACATGAGCTATCCTGTATTCTGATGATTTAAACCTTTTCCTCTTTCATAGCCAAAGATCATTTAATTGATGGAGTCTTCTGTCAATAGAACAACTGAGATAGAAAATGGGAATATTTAGACTCTGAAGCTGATTTTTTGGGGGGAGTTAGTTAGACTTTCCTGATCTGAGGGAAGCTTAATAATACAAATGATGCTACTGTATCTTTGTCGAGTCCATCTCTGGACAGCTTGTGAGCCAAACATATACTGAGCCAAACGTATACTGCTTACCGATTAATGAAATGTTGTATTACAAAGCCTAAAAATATGATCATTTCAGGGCTCTATTTAACAAGTTGTTCCAAACCTGAGTCACTAAAGCTTAATTGCAGAACTGGTATTTTGTGAAATCCAAGTTAAATGTTCTTATCTTAAAACATTATGACTTCATTTTGCTGTCTTTTTAAAACTACTGTATATTTTGATGTGCTTATTTCAACACTTGATGGTGATAGAGGTATATGTATTGTTTATGATCACTGAATGTCAGATGTATTTTCAGTTGTGTAGCTCTCAAAGATAGACTGTTCAATTCAAGTAATTTTTTTTAAAGTAGCACTAGTGTAAGTTACAGCCAAGACACATGTTCAAAAATCCCATTTCTGCTTTGTTGTTGTGTCCTCCTCTCCTCTACCCTGGCTACAGCTCATTTAATGACCCTGGTCAAGAGACCAGGGAAAAAACTGTGTTCCATCATTGGAAATGTAGCCTGCCTGGAGAGCTCTGTTCCAAGTATGAATTAAAAATTGACCAACAATGACAGTTCTGAAACAATATTTTTATTTCATTTGAAATGTTTGGTTTGATTTTACTGATGAAAAGATGGAAGTTTTCTGGTAGTTGAAGTGGTTGAGAGAGACTTCTAATTTTACAGAAATAATGTTTTCCTGATCCTATTCCTATTTAGGAGATATCAGAAAAAAATATAGCTTTTTTGGTCACACTGTACACTGTGACATTACCCTTGTTCCACTTTTATTGAAATTAGAAACATTAGTTCTTGTTAGATATTTTTGTTGTTTTGATATTATTCAGTAGCCCTTGGCTTTTGACATGAGGAAGCTCATGAGAACAGACCAAAATTACAGAAAATAAGGTCAATAAGTAATCATCTGTGCAATAAAAAAACTTAATGTTGTTTACAAACTCCAACACAGACCAATGACACAATTTCTAGTAACTTTTTCTCATATTAAATATAAGGAACCAAAATCATTATAACAGGTAATAATTTGATGTTTATAAATACACATACATGTAACTAAATACCTCTTTTCCTTGTTATTTGTGTACTGTATCATTTTATGTTTTGTCCCTATTATATGTCTAAAAAATGTACATGATGTAGTAACTGTAATTTAAAGATGCTAGTCTTAGAAAGAGAGAGAAGATATGTTGTCTTTGTCTGTGTGATCCACTACGTACAATAGCACAAGCAGAAGAATTGGCAGCATTCTGGATAAGAGGGGGCCCTCAGTATCAGAGATGGCTTCAGGCATATCTCACTAGCTGCTTGATTTCCTGATTGCTCAGCATTTTGCAGAAGATGGGAATTACACTAAAAGCAAACTTAACGTGTTTTGTACAAATTATTCACAATTTCTTTGCTGCAGGTTTATTTTAAAAGACATCTTGCACTTTTCTAGTTTTTCACAGACGAGCTTTTATAATCAAAGGCACTGATAACCTTGCTTCACCCAACCAGATGAGTGTAAATCGAAACACTATGTTCAGCGCTAAGCAACCGGTGTCAGGCAAAACTTAAGCATCAGGAGGAGTCTAAAGTCCTGGTGTTTTCCTCACTAACAGTCAGTTCATTTCTTTCTTTCTGAGGAAAAACATTCCTATCCATTACACACCTCATAGTGAAGAATGTGCTGGTGGAGTCTTATTCTTCATGGAAATACTCATTTCAGAGTTAAAAGAAAAATTATCACCACTCCATTTCTTTTGTTGGTGAATCAGAATTTCTCCTAATTCCAAGATACATCTGCGTGAGATTTCTTAAATGCTAAATTGAAGTATATTTTGAAGACCTGCATGTATTCCAGGCACAAATACAGGTTGGGCGGAGAATGGCTGGAAAGCAGCCTTGAGGAGAAGGACTTGGGAGTGCTTGTGGATGAGAAGCTCAACACGAGCCGTCAGTGCGCGCTGGCAGCCCAGAGAGCCAACCGTGTCCTGGGCTGCATCAAAAGAAGCAGGTCTCTGGAGGTGATTCTAGCCCTCTGCACTCGTGAGACCCCACCTGGAGTACTGTGTCCAGCTTTGGAGTCCTCAACACAGGAAGGACATGGACCTGTTGGAATGGGTCCAGTGGAGGGCCATGAGGATGATCAGAGGGATGGAGCACCTCTCCTATGA
>BJBW01002415.1:1497-28723 GCA_004320125.1 Scolopax mira
CCTGTTCCAGTGCTCCACCACCCTCATAGTAAAGAGCTCATTCCTAATGTCTAATCTAAATCTGCTCTTCTGCAGTTTAAAGCCATTAGCCCGAGTTCTGTCATTGCTCTCCCCAGCCTTCTTGTAGGCCCCCCTCAGGTACTGGAAGGCTGCTATTAGGTCTCCCCAGAGCCTCCTCTTCTCCAGGCTGAACAATAATAAACAGCCCCTTCTTCCCCAGGCTCAGTTACTACTATTAGAGTTTGTGCATCCTGCGTGCTCAACTTTTCGCCTGTCTCTATATATTCAGAGGGACCTAACAACCAGTCAGGTCAACACCTTGTCAAGAAACATCATCAGGCTGACACAAAATTCCCAATATCTGCCAGCAGTTCTTTGTTCTGTTGAGCAACAGTCATCTGGCACACAGGGAGTATGAGTACAGCTATTTTAGAAACACACTAGGGCAAATTCACAGTAGCAGCATTAGTTCACCCAGGCTTAGAATGTACAATCCAAGTCATTCTTTCTATCGCAATTATAGCTTTATCTCATTTTAAAAATAGCCTTTTTTTTTTTTGGTATTCCTAATATTTTACAAGGAGATGAGACATTGCAAGATGAAAAAAATGCATAGAAATTTTAATTAGAATAATAAATATCACATGGTATGCTTAACAGGTGTTCCCTGCCATATAGTCTTACTGCAAATCCTTCTTACTGAGCAAAAGTTTCACTTGTCTTCTGAAGCACAGATCATTAGTATCTGACAAGCCCCCAATTATGTCTTGTTATTACCAATTAAGCTTTGTTTTACCAATGTTCCTTTGGGATCTATGTCGATTAAGGAGCTAGAAGATGATTCAAGGACCAGAGCAGTCGCCAAGTGCTGATGTACTATGTCTTTGCAAAAGACCAACACATCTACTGGCCCGGAGGCCATAAGTACCACAGGAGTCCACCCTGGGATTTGTCCTGTTTAACATCTTTACCAGTGACCTGAAAGAGAGACAGAAATTGTTGCTCAAAAACTTTGCAATGACACCAAACTGGAGGTGAGCTGAAGACAGGGCTACCATTCAGATGGACCTAGACAGGCTGGAGGAATGGGTTGACAGGAATCTCATTAAATGAAGGACAAATAATAAGTTCAACACCTGGGAAGGAACAACCCTTTGCAGTCTACAGGATGACTGGGGAGGAGCTCTGTGAAAAAAGACCTGTGGCTATTGGTAGATGACAAATTGAGTATGAGCCAGTGGTATGCTCCAGCTGCAAGGAAGGCCAACAGTATCCTGTGCTATATTAACACAGTATCCTGTGCATAGATTGTAGATCAAAGGAAATTATCATCCTCCTTTACTCAGGACTCATTCGACCTTACCTAGAATATCACATACAGTTTTGGATTTGCTAATCCAAAGAAGACATCATTAAATCAGAATGAGTTTCATGGAGGGCTACTGGAATGGCCAAGGGCAGGATCACCTACTCTGTGAGGAGAGGCCAAAAAAACAGGACTTGTTCAGCCTGGAGAAGAGACAGCTGCAGGGGGAACTAGCAGCAACCTTCCCATAAGGATATTTACCAAGACAGAGTCAGGCTCTTCACAGTGGTGCACACGCTGAAATAGGACAGGTTCAGACATTGTAAGTAAATAGTTTTTTTCCCCATGAGGACAGAAAGTCAAACACCAGAGCAGGCTGCACAGAAAGGTGACGCAGCTGCATCCCTGAACTTTTGTAAGACCCGACAGAATAAAACCCTGAGTAATTCTACTTAATGTCATAGCTGACCCTGTTCTGAGTAAGAGGTTGGCCTCAAAATACACTTCCTGAAGTCCCTTTCTAACCTGCACTGTTCTGTAATATTATGCAGTCTTTTTTCCCTGATCACTAGAAGAGAAGCACATGAAACTCGATTCAGTTAAGGTATATAAAACTGAACAGAAATTACTGCAAACAATATAAGCTTCATGCTCATGACCACATGAGCCATAGAACCTCCTGCGACAGCACGCTCCCACACTGCAAAGGGTTATTGAACGGGGTTCACGGAATATTCTTTTTCCATGACCTCATTCAGCACAGTTCAGAAATTGCCCACAAATACCTCAAGGGTCAGATGAGAGCTCTTTAAACTGAAGGTCAATGGTGACACAAGCACAAGTGTGTATAACTGAATTCTATCACACTGCAATTAGAAGATTTTTAGCCTTCTGAGGAATTAAATGCTGGAACAGTCTAGTAATATAAGTAATTGGGAATAACAGAGCTAAGTGCTTTCAAGAGCTAAGGAACTTTATCAAAGGGATAAATTAATCAATGTCCACAAAAAATTAACAAAGTCCTTATATGCAGAGGACTCATGAAATTTCTATTTGTTATGCTGAAGGAATATCTGGATAAAAGCCTTACAGCCTATGCGATGAAAGTCAAAATTGCTCTAAAAATGTGATACTGAAATGTAAAACAGCCCTGATAAGCAGTCTTTAATGAAAGGATTTGAGATAAAAGTACATAGTAGCATTACTCCTGCTTAGTTAATCCTGAAATACAATACTTTTTCCTGTTTTACATTAGAATTTTTTTGCCAGGAAAAAACCATACAAAACCCAAACCAAGTATCATTGCTATTCTGCTTTACACTGGCTTTGAATTTGCAGGTGTTATGTTACATAGGGAAAAGTCACAAAAATGACTAATGCAATGGTGGACAGTTTACAGATTGCGGGCCAGAAACAGCCTGACTGAACAGTGTGATCCAGACAAATGCTCTGGGCACACGTTGTCTTGAGAGATACTTGATGGGCGCTCGGTGCCCAAACAGAAAATATTTGTACATCCAACTCTGACAACTCCACGATTCCATGATAATGAAGAAATAGTGTGACTCATCATTCATGAATGCTTTCTCTGCAGTCAGAGGTACAAAAATGATGGAAGGAGACGTCAATGTTTTGGTCAGATGAGGACATCAATTCTGTTATACAGTTTGGCTGGGCTTCAGCAAAAGTCACACGATTCCTCCAAATGAGGTTAAATGAATCTCTTAGTAAAAAATGTGGCCTCCATTGGCATCAAGGAAACAATATATAGCTAGCATTATTTCTAACCATGAATGAAAAGAGAAAACAAATTATCTAGTGGCAGACTATTTTTATTGCCCTACTAGAAAATAACAGTATCTCACCTACACCTCAGGTAAACAGTGTTAAAGCCCTTCTTAACATCGACATCAAGGTAAGCACATTATTGCAAAACACAAAAGTCAAACAAATAATACTGATATGGTTGACACATTCAAAGGATCTTAAATTTGAGATTCTTTCTATAGATACTGTGCATTCTACCATAACAGAGGCTACATTTCAGAATGCTAACTACTTTGCAGGTGGCATACTTTATTTGGCAAAATTAAGTTACTATTTCATCATTTAAATAGTGCTTTTTCTACCTGTCTTGTCCTTGCCCAAGTATGCACCACTGCCGTTTGCAACACGTGCATGATCCACCTTTCATCCTTCACAACTATTCAACCACCGAGTCCCAGCTTCTTCCGTATTTTCCAAGAACAGGGAACAGCTTCTCACACTAAGTTAGGAGGAACTTGTAAACCGACAGCAGTCTCTTAGCTTCTCCGTCAGCTTTCATCCGAGACTCCCAATTGCTCTCTGGCTTCTTGCAAAGTGCTGTGGGAAAGCCAGAGCCACAGGGATAACTAAAGCCAAGTTCCTTGTGGGGTACAGAGACCAAATGAAGTGCTGGGGTAAGGGGTTTTCAAACATGACTACTCTACATCAGAATTGTACCCCAGTACGAAGAACAATTTCATTTGTGCACTGCCAAAATGATAAAGCAGCCCTAATTTAGTCTGCTTTTTACTTTTATTATTATAACAAACCAAGTTCCTTTGCTAAATAGCTACAGAAGAATAATCGGCACAAAATAGATGGTTAATTGTGACTTAAATCTGTGCAGACTTCTAAGATTACAGCTGTTTTAGCAGAGGGGTAGCCATTTATCTAATGACTAATGAAATATACTTGGGGTTAAGACTGCTTTGACCATAAAATAAATATAAAATATTTTTTATGGTCTTCAACTTTTGAAGTTTAGAAATATGAGGTATAAAATCAAAGCATTCAAGACCCCATGACATACTAAACTGCCTGAAAATGACATGAGTATCTTCTGCAAAATAGTTACCTGTACATCCATTTTAAGATAGAAATAGACCAGTCAAATCACATGAAATATTACAAGGCACTACAATACAATTGCAAACATTTTTCTTAGAAGCAGCTGCAGAATTTTTTTAGATCATCTATAGTGATCTGTTGCTACTATATGCCTAATCATTTGCCTTCCCACAGTTCCTACTTATTTGAATATACACATAAGATTCACTTTTAACACATAATAGATTCTGGATTCATTCATTCCACCATAATTTCCAGAATACAATTGTGTCCATCAACAGCCCATGTCTTTGTACGGAAACTGACTTTTTATGTCTACCAATCTCGTGGGAATATCAAGCATTGATGTACATTTTGTCTTTACTTTTTAAATTATTTGGAACCATTCTCAAAACCCCAAATCTTTAAATCCAGAACAGGCCAACATAAGCAATTGATATGAAATGAATATTGGGGGGAGAAAAAGTATATTATGAGTTTTTACCATTGCTTTGAAGGATACCACTAATGCACAAATCTTTTCATAGCATATGAAAAGCATGCATATCATGCTATTAGGTCAGTAACTACACGTTTGGAATACCTTCCTGTAGTTTAGCTTCTCTCCTGCAATAGGTTGCTCTAGAAGATTCCAGAAAATGGAAAAAACAACAACCAAGAGACCACCTCAAATAGTAGAGTAGAAAGTAGAAAGCTGAACTGACTTAACTAAAATTGTGCTATTAGCCATTCCTGAGGCTTATCTATTTCTCAAGAAAGTGACAAGATTTTACTGGTGTTGGATCAAGTCACATGGTGGGATTCTCCTTCAAAAAAGCATCAATGAGCAATCATTCTGAATGACAGGCTCCTTTGCACAAAAGCAGAGGAGACTTCTCTGTATGAAGCCCTCTCCATCCATAATGATAGAAAGGGACTGTTTACCCTACACTGCCAGATTCTCTCAGCTACCTGGCTAACATTAGACCAACCTCCATTCACTAGTTTGGCTCTTTGGGAGTTCTCTTGCAAATGTCTCTTCAGATTTACCTCAAGCTACACACTTTATCTCTAAAAGTATTAAGCTTTTCCTCATTCTGTATCTAACGTCACACACACCTCACGGGCAAGACTTGTCCTTCCTGTGACATCAACCTTTCACTACCCAATGGAGATCTGAATTGTTAATACTGCCTTGGAAAGCCACATTCCCACCATGTTTCATCTGTGTAAGGCTCAAGCTATTAGAGAGAGATTCTGCAGAGAAAATTCCAGCAGTGCTTCTTAAAAGAGCAACCTTGAAAAGTGATCCTCAAAATGCTTTCTACAGTTGTTGCCAAAGACTCAATAAGAAAGACAAAAGAAAAAACTATCTTTATAAACATATAAAAAATACATATGAATATCTATCAGAAGATGTTAGTCCAAGGCAGAATTTTAAATGAAAACTTGACAACTTTAAACAAATTGCGTTACAATTTATGTATTGTATCTGAAAATAAAGAGTGTAAGATAAAACCTGAACATTTCCACTCTTTGTTTCAACATGATTTTACAGCCTGACAATATAAAGCTTGAAAAAGAGTAAAAAATAAAATTTATTCAATAATAGTATTACCAACTTGGAACATAACTTTAGGATAATTTAAATCAGAAATTCTAACTTTTTTTTAAACTTCTTTTAGGCAAAAAGTCCACGGCAAGGAAAACATCCCATTAGAATCACATTCCTAACATTCAAGACAAAAATTCTTAGAAGCTGTATCTGTAACCCAAGTGCAGGAGTGCCACAGGCCAGGGACCTACTGGTTCTACAGGTCCAAGAGGCACAGGTTGGCTCATATCCAGCTTGCAAAGGGCAAAGTTTCTTCATGACAGGTTTCTCTTAGAAAAATCTAAGTCAAAAGCACTCCAAAATAGAGTCAGGATTCAAGCTAGTAAATAAACAGTGTAATTGATAAAGATCCAGTGTTCTTTATCAGCCTTTTTTGTTTAACTACACAAAATTCAGGAGCTTGCTTTTGCTGATGCTTTTTTGACAAATCAGATGTTAGGTTTTACAACAGTCTCGAAGACCCACCTGGTCATGATAACATTTCTCTGAACATAAAAGCTAAATAGTGTTTTACTTACTGCGTTACAACTGGCAAATTATTGAGTTTGTGGTGTTGATGGACTATGCAAATTGAGATCATTGATATACCTACCTAGTTTATCATCATGTTGTTTCCAGAATAGGAGCCAATGCGCATGAATATACAAATCCCTGCTTTTCAAAACAAGCTGACACCGATAGTTTTTATCTACTCAATCTTTGGTTCTTCAGATCCTAAACAGGCAGAGCTTTCAAAAGTAGTAATTTCAGTTGAAATCAAACCAGAAGAAAATCATAACACACGCAAAGACAACGCATCTTTTCATGGGGACTCTCCAGCTCTGTTTACACCGGCTTTTCAGTTCTTCAGCACCACTGAAAACACCAGGACATGGCCTTTAATGTTTTACAAACAGAAACAACATTCTCAAAATATATTTCGTTGCCCACAGACAGCTGCACATACCCGTGGTAATTTCAGAATGACACAGCTACTGCAGAGGAACACTCTTTTGTATTTCTACAGTCTTCACATTTTCATAAGTAAGGCTTTGTTTTCTACAGTTCACTAAATCAGGCTGCAGTTTTCTGAATTTTATGACTCCGTTCACAGCAAGAATGGAAGCTCAAAAGAACAATAAGTTATTTTAATTTCAGAAATTGTTTCAGGACACTGTTTGTAGGGCTCTTACCTAATGCACAGTCTATTTGCAAAGAAAAATCAAACCTGCTTTTTAAAATCCTGCTATGGCTGCAGAGCTTTATGAAGCTGCATAGCTGCTATCAGTGCTCTTAGAGGTAACTCTGGAAGTAAAGCATCCAACATCCAATGTATTAGATCTACAATTTATTTATTTGCTGGTACAATTTAGCAAAACTGACCAGAATGATTCATAGTATTTGGAAAGTGGTTTCTAAATTAAATCTAACAAATTTTATAAAATTTGTTGTGTGTCAGTTGATAGTGAAGAACTTCAACATTCACGTACAGTTCATGTTTCAAAACTCAAAATTTCTTTAGAATTATTAGTGAATTGCATTATAATTCTCAAGAAGCTGCTTAGGATCCATTAATGCAGCAAAACATTTGGTTCCTTACTATTCTGCAAATATTAATAGCTTGCTAAGATTTCACTGCATTTGGACAAGAATCCACATTATGTACTGCAAACACATTAAATTACATTATCAATATAAAACTTCTTTTTATCCAAATAAACCAGTTTCTGTCCAGTTTTCTATAAGCACTCAAGAGAGAAATGCAGTAGATTTAATTGTACAAGTTATACCATCAATACGTATCTCAGGTAAAATTCTGTATTTACAGAATTACCTTAAAATATATGTGATATTTCAATCTTAATCAAATGATCAAAACAAACCTAGAAGGGATTTGCATGGTACACAGATCTTTAGTGTTTCTCAGCTAAAGAAATAGTGAAATTTCAACTATTTATTATACTCACATGAGATTCAAAGATATAGCTTAGTATGAAAAGTAGTTTGACATAAGATTCTTTCAAGCGTCAATGGTAATTGAAAAAATATGAAGCAATAAAAGCAGAGTTTAAAGCTACAAGAAAGTTAGAACTTACTATTTAACAGGTTGCACACATGTGCATGTATACACATATTTATGTTTAAAATACTCATATGCATCATTCGGCATTTTTTTGTTTAAACTTTCCTGTACCTTCTAGAAATGTTTCTATTTTTGTAATATAAATATTCCTAAAAAGAAAATATTTACCTAGAATTATTTAGAAAATTGCTATTGAAACTGATAGGTTTTTTGTTCTGCCTTTCAACCTCTTAGTCACAGATCGTGAAAAACATAATAGGCAAATTTGTAATTTGGCCTTCAGCAACTTTGGAAAACAAACACAGAAAACACAGTCAAAACCTCTTCAGAACTTCACTGTACAACATTTAGCTGAACATTTTTAACATGTTTCAATAATGCTAGACTAAAATCTAAATTTAAAGTCCAATTCTGTCTGCTTTTGAGAAAATATAAATTTTACTAGAAACAATATTAGAACCAAGATCAATTCAAAATGACTAAAAATCATGATACATTAGTATTATGTTACCTAACAATGCAGGCTCAGTAAAAAGAATACAAGGCAAAGAATAGAATAGTGCACTGTGGTTTTATTGATGGCAGCAATGACAATTTGCCTCTTTCATATGTAAAAAGTATTCAGCTTCATGTAACTAAGAACTTTAAAAAAGTCTCTTGTGGTATCAGGTCCAAATTCCTTCTGCTCACACGAGCTTTCTTTGTTCCATCATCCTGCTGCTTGGAAAAAGCCAGAATTTCCTCTAGAAGTCTTCTTCAAGTTGGAGCTGCCGGTGAATTTTCCCCCACCCCAAAAAGGTTGCTAAATGAAAAAAAATAAATGCAATAGATAAGAAGACAAACTCTCTGCTCAATGCACAACATACATTTTACTGTTGTTTTTTTCCTCCCAAAGAGTAGATATCTACTTTTCAGTACTTACAGAGATACAAGTCATTAAAAGAATAAATCAGAAGGTTGCACTTCAATGCAATAAATACAATTGGTGTAATATAACAAAAGAACACTTTCTGGCAATGACTTCTCACAAAATGCAGTTTCTCCATTGGTAAAAACTTCAACACAGATTTTATAGCAAGTTTGACAAGGTGTAGATTAATTCTGTCATGGAGCAAAGGAAGACTCAAGGAACAGATAATGACTGTGCTCTCATAGGTTGACACTCTCAGGTTTTCAAGCTCCTCCAAAAGGTATGATCATTCAAAACAGTAATTTCTCACTACTTGTTCCCCTTCTTTCTCATACTATCATGAAATTCTCTCCAGGAAATATAAGCTCAGGATGTGTTTTTATTATTGTTAAGATACTAATTGTAGTATCTTGGTTGTCTAGAAGGACTCTGGTGGACCACTGGAAGAGGTTGCCCAGGGAGGTGGTTGAGGTCTCTTCCCTGGAGACATTCAAGGTGAGGCTCGACAAGACCCTGGGCAACCTGGTCTAGTTGGAGGTGTCCCTGTGACTGCAAGGGGGTCAGACTAGATGACCTTTGAAGGTCCCTTCCGTCCCAGATTCTATAACTCTTCAAACATGGCAAGGAGGACCCAGGAAACTAATGGTCTGTCAGCCTCACCTCCATTCCTGGAAAGGTGATGGAACAGCTTATTCTAGATATCATCTCTAAGTATGTGGAGGAAAAGAAGGTTATCAGAAGCGGTCAACATGGATTCACCAAGGGGTGTCAAGAGGATGGTGCCAGACTCTTTTCAGTGGTGCCCAGCAACGGGACAAGGGGCAATAAGGAACACAAACAGGAAAACATGAAATTTTGTCTGAACATAAGGAAAAAAAAATATTTATTTTGAGGGTGCCAGAGCTCTGGAACAGGCTGCCCAGAAAGGTTGTGGAGTCTCCTTCTCTGGAGATAATCAAAACCCACCTGGATGTCATCCTGTGCAACCTGGTCTAGGTGAATATGCTTTGGTGTGGAATTTGGACCAGGTGATCTCCAAAGGTCCCTTCCAACCTCTGCCATTCTGTGATTCTGTGTTAATATCTTACTATACAATCCTATTAGAAGTTAGTATTTGATTCACAGCCTAAACAACCTAGAGCTGGTTCAAGGACTCTCAATGCTGTGCTCTGATAAAATTCTAAGTGTTCTCTTCCTCACACTTCTGGATATTAATAAATAATCATTTTAGGTCAACCCGCAGCCACAGCAAGGTACCGATTACCCAATACTTCTGTTACCTCACCTTAATGTGGTCTATTGCTCTGTCTGCATAAAAACCACCATGTCAAGGCTTCCTGAAGTCTGCAGCAATTTTTCTTAATACCCAAAGCACAGAACAGTGTGGCAAAAAGTTTTTCAGAAGGACAGAATCCTAGACTGGTTTGGGTTGGAAAGCAACATTTAAAGGTCATCTAGTCCAGCTGCCCTGCAATGGGCAAGGGATCTTTATCTAGGTCAGGTTGCTCAGAGCCCATCCAGCTTGAACCTTAAATGTTTCCAGGGATAGGGCATCTACCACTTCTCTGGGCAACCTGTTCCAGTGTTTGACCACCTTCATTGTAACAAGTGTCTTCCTAATGTCTAGTCTGAATCTTCCCTTTTTCATTTTAAAAGCATTATCCTTGTCCTATCACTACAGGCACTACTGAAAAGTCTGTCCCCATTTTCTTATAAGCTCCCTTTAAGTATTGCAATAAGGTCTCTCCGGAGTCTTCTTTCTCCAGGCTCAACAATCCCATAGATCCAAATTCCACTTTTAAAGAAAAATAACTCAGGCTTTTAAAAACTTAACCCTCCTCACACCTAAGACCCCATTACCCTGTAGACATAGATTATGAGCTGGGATTTGACAACACTAATTCCAGATTCGCAAGGGCAACCTCAGCACCTAAATAAGTATTCTGAAAACTAATCCAGGAAGCAGTATAGCTTAATTTCTGCATTGTTGTACCAGTGCTAATAAGTCCTCCCTGTCAAGTGATGTAACATTATATACATAGGTCTTAAAGCTTTTGGGTCTGAGTTGACATGTCTAGTGTATGGACCTCATGTTTCATCTTTGATACATCCTTGTCATTCTCAATACAAATATGACCAGCAAATTTTACTTTTAGAATTGTCTAAGTTGCCTTTGAAAACAAGGCACCTTGGCAATTTAAATGTTAAACACTACAATATTAAAATTCTAACCAAATTACCAATTTATAATAGAAAACAATCATCGACAAGGGCTCTCTGTCTCTTTTCAGAAAAAAAAAATTAAGTTACTTTACATAATGCATAGATACTCCCTCTCAGTGAGTAAAGGTGTCATGAATCAATTATCTGGTGAAGAAGTAAAGCATCATCCTTCAGTGGAAGGCTGTGGTAAAATTTCATCTCACTGGATCCCTTAAAACTTCCCCTGAGAAGTAATGTCTTTCTCTAACAGGTTATCAAAAACTTGAAATAAGAACAATAAGCCATGCTCTCAAAAAGCTCTCTGGAATAAAAAAAGAGGGAAAACACATAGAAATCCACTTCTAGGAACTGACATTCAATATTCCTGTACTTTCACATCTCAAGACATTAAAGCTACGCTATTGTACAAGTCTGCATAAGTTGAAAGCAATTTAGAAAAGGACTGTGTTTGATTTTCTGCCTACATTTAAAAATCGGAGAAAAAATTATTATATCCACCGCTTATTTTTTGAAACACTTAGTAGATTTTCATTACTTGTTTCTCTCTAATTCCACTTTCTTCGACCTCATTAGGTCCTGTGTAATTGAGTTTCAAAACCCAACCTAAAATATACGGTAGCATGAGATGGGGATGGGACTATGGGGAGCTATAAGCCACAACTGATATAAATGCCCTCTGCAGTATCACAACATCTCCTCACATCACTTTCCTTATCAAACAAGGCAAACGAGGGCAGCTACACTAGAACCCACATGAGCTTCAGAAAGTAAGCCGAGCAGACAAAAGCTAGCCTGTATCAAGCATAAGAAGCTCCTGGATACAGCACTATGATATTTTTATCCTCAAAAAGATTGGCAATAGAGTGTTCTTAAACTGAGAAAGAATTTCCACTTTTCAACACTATTTAGAGATGCCCGCAAATACCACACTCTTGAAGAGAAAAGAACAGGATGTTCAGTGTTCCAAATATTCACAAGAACAGAGTGGCAGGGGGAAAAAGTCCATATAACAAATTTTAGACAAAATAAAGGATTGCTTTGACTGGAACTAATACAGGAGCTAACTGTTTAAGCAGCACAACCCAGCCGCTACATAGAAGGCACCTCTTGCCTATTTTCTTTTCCTACCTGACTAATTCTAGTGTTTCAAGACCAATGTACTTAATTTCATAGTTTGACAACTTCTTTTTGGTGTTAACATCCAATAGCTGTTACATTATTTTATGTTGAAATATAGTTGAACTTAACTCTGTAAGTTTTCCAAACAGAACCATAATTCTGATAAAGCAGCTAATTAAAATAGCTAGATATAGCAAATCACTAAAATATAAAATACATACATGTTCAATTGACTACCTTTTAGTCATTTAGAGACAGCTTCCACTTCATTGAAGTTCAAGACAATTCAGTTACAGTAGCCAAAGACGACAGCATTGAAAGTTTTGATCTAGAGGGAATGAATCTTTCTATCAAGCAGTAAGTTCTATTTTCTCATAATGAATTACTGTTTACACTAATGACTATTTAAGGTTTATATAGCTCCCACAGTATTTGCTATTTGTACTGTAGAAGACAAAGTCCACGATACTCCAACAGAGTTAGACGTACAAAAGTAACCAAAATTTACCAAGTTTAAACTGTCACTGATTGTACCATTGCACTGGGTTAATAAGTTCAGTTTGGGATGACAAATTGGCACCATCTAACTTGAGCTGTTGTTGAAGTAAACAGTCCCAGGCCAAAAGAGAACATAGGAAATACCTCATTTCATCAACTGCAGAAGAGTTTTAAATTATGATGAAGAAAAATAAGGATATATCTGGATACATCTGCAACAAAAGCTGAACTTTTTAAAGCAAAGTAAGTAGTTGCTGAAAAATTATATTCAGCTTCCTGACACATTTTCCAAAATATATCTTGGTAATTTTTTTTCCTGTATGAGAAGAGTCCATTGCTACTTGTTGACAAATGCTTTTAGGTTTATTTAACCGACACTATTTGTCGCCTGAAACCAACTCCTTTATTTAGAAATGTCTGACAGAAAACAATACTATTTGAAGTATTTGGGAGGGGAAGGGCTGTAACTTTCTTTTTATGGTAGGTAGGTTTTGATACAGAGTCTGCTGTCCAATTATATTGGGATCCTGTCACAATCTTCAAGGAAGGTATGAGAAAATCCACAAGGAACAATCAATTGTGCCTCAGAAAGGTTGTTCCTTGCTGGCCAACAACTCATTCGCTATTCTTGAGCTATAGGAGTTGCTTTCATTTTCTCTGGATATCTGTTTCTGCCCCCACCCCCAGCTGACCAAAGCCAAACACAGTTTTATACTGTAAAATTAGAAAAATACCAAAAAAGCTACCTAAACACACACACACACAAAAAAAAACACCAAACAAAAACCTCCCTAGTTTTGACTTCTACTTACACTGAGCAAATTTCATTGGGCTGATCACACCAACACTCCTCTGAGCCACCTGAGCTGGGTTAGAACTCAGCTCAGTGCACAGGCCAGAATTATTTCTGCATAAATTATCTCATGATCTGTTAATCAATAGTGAGTGACACACTTACTTAAATAGAAAATCAAATTATATGGGCAAAAATAAAATAATTTAACACCTTGTCGAGAGTCAGGAATAAATTTTGCTCTTACATTGCCAATACTCCTGCAAATGGAAAGCACATGATCAAAAAAGTAAAATCATAAGTTATTGCATGTCAGAAATAGCAAAAGCTGCAGAGATCAGCAGCACCTGAAGCCAACTGAAGGTGCAGGGCTGGAGCAAGAAAAGGAACTAAGAAGAGTTTGGTAAAAATAAAGTGGCTACCAGGGAAAAGGATTAAATCTTTCTATTTAACTTGAACTAAAAAGTTCAAGACAAAGGCACATTGCAGATGTACACCAAACAGCACACACCTTCACAAAGTTTTCTTTATTCAGGACTTCTAATCAGTCTTTGAAAATTAAGACTTTAGGAGATCCACAAGTAAAATGAAAGCAGTACAGCACACTTGATTTGTTTGGTAAAAGAATTAAAACTGTGTTGTCTGACTGGCCTTTTTAGATCTCTGAACATACACTTCAGGTGTATTTTCTGAGGATGATATATAATTCTTTAACTTCTGCTAACTTATAAAAGTATAGCTGCAAGTATATACTCAAGATTCAGAGTATAGTAAATATTCTTATGCCTTGTTCCTCCCCTTTCAATGGTGAGCACACAGACTTTTAGACTTCAGTGTTGCAAATTCTCTTTCCCATGCTAAGCATAACAAAGAAAGAAGATTTTTTCACAGAAATGGCTCATAAAAAGTAGAATATGGAACCTTGAATAGAGACAGACAGTACTGAGTTCAGCAGGGACTTCAGCCACTTATTTCAGAGAAGCAGACGCTCCAATGTATGCAAATGAGAGAAACTTGCTGCTTCTCTCAGGTGAAAAAGTATCAAGTAAAAGCCTGCTCAGATGACTTAAGTCCCTACATAAAGCAAAGTTAAAAAGGTATTCGCCAAAGTGTTTTTATTGCCTTCCTTCTTCCCACAGGTATATTAAGTCTCTTCCTACAGCCACAAAACCCCAAGAAGCAGAGATATCTAACTTCTAATGTAAGTATGAATATCCCTAAAAAAATTTAGAAGCAATATGCCGAGTAGATGTTCCATGTAGGCGATAGCAACAAATGGTTTCTAAACTTGAAAGGCACAACCACAAAACTTACACTTAAATGATAAGACATTGATTTAATAGCAATAGTTCTCCACTCAATAGCAACAGAGTAGCAATCACTACTCTATGTTTGCTCTTTCTAAGCATATCACCACTATTAAACAAAGTATGTCATAAGTGTGCTGCTGCTTAATAATTTTGTTTTCCCTATATGTGAAACAAGCTTTTTCTAGGAATTTTAAGTTGCCTACTTGCTTGTAAAATGGTGATTACAATAATTTAATTGTTCAAAATATTCATTATTTGCAACCCAATGCTGAGGGTTTTTATACAACCAACTAGTGGCGATGTTGTAAAAAATTCCCTCACGATCTACATAAAGACTGAAGAACACTGAAAAACAAAACAATCCAGATCTACTTTTCTTGAAATCTAACCCCATAAAATAAAATGTCAATATCATATATTTACCTTTTATTTCTTATTAATCAGTTTCTAGCTCTTGGGGGTTGATAAAATTGTTGAGTAGGTCGTGTGGACCGTCTTGGCTGACCATCACCTCCTCTGCGGAATTCTAGAGTTTGCTCATATGTTTCTTCTTCCTCCTCCTGCAGGTAAATAGCATTGTTTTAAATGGAAGAGTAGATAAATGCATTATACTTGAGTAGGTATATGCATACATGCATACACGTAACACACATCGTCATATACACGTACGAATGAATTCATAAACACATATCAACTGCTGCCTCTGCGATGATGACCACTTAATAAAATAAGATAATGAGAGTGGGTTTTTTAAACCTAGGAAAGCTGAAAAAAACAAGATGGAAAATCTCAAAACTCAATCCCCAGAGGAGCAGCAGAAGTTATTAAATATTTGCAGGGAAAAAAGCATTTATATTAAAGCAAATTTATTTTCCAAGAGTCATACAAGCCACAAACTCGAGAAGCAAGATAACCTCAATAACCTCTCAGAGCAAGAGAAATATCAGCTTTTGGTAGTTTAGAAATGTGTGTGGAATGAAGAAAAAAGAATTAGGAAATGGAAATGCAGGGAACAGCATCTGGCAACATGCATACTAGAAGCAGATCTGAAACAGTTGATAAAAATCTGTGATGCAGTTTTAATGAAAAAAGCCTGCAAGTACAGTGGATGGCAGCTTAGATATGAATCTGCTACGTGCGGCAATAATATACGTAACTTCTGAATAATGACAGGAGAGGTGATTACATATTTGCAAAATTGCATCCACTCCTAGACATCTCAATAGCCAAAAGATATTGACAAATTATAAGGAATTCTGAATTTCTGTCCCAAAAACAATCAAGAGACTGGAGAATGATTTACAAAGTAAGATTAAAATAGCTAAAAATTTATGTTAGTCAAGAAATACTGAACGGAAAAACATTCATCTGATGGAATATTTGAATGTGGTAGACATTAAAGATACAGAAGAATTTTAAGAGCATTAAAGTTCATAAACAAGAAAAATAAGAGAAAAAAATTATAGGTAAAAAAAATGTAAAGAGTTTCTGAGTACAAATACAATTGCCAAAGTCTCAAGGAAACAGTTATAATTTAATTTCTTTAATATCCAAACATGGTGTCTGTCCATACAGACACTCCACTGTAGTAGACACCAGGTCTAGAGGAAACATGCTGCAAGAAATCCACTTTTGCAAAAAAGTACTGAGTACATAACTCTTAATCCCCTTTCATTCACAACAAAAGAACATACAGGAACACAAACCAAGAACATTGAATGATTAATTAAATATTTATCCACAATTCCAAAACCCAGGAACTGCTTTAGAGTGCAGCATGAATTTAACAAAGATAAATCTAGTCACAGCAATAACACATTTCACTAAGAGACAGAAAGGAAGATCTACAGCCAAAGTTTCTTCCTGTTGTGAGAAGTCAGATTTTACTCAAGAAATGTCTCTTTCTGAATCAGCTTGAATATCAATAAACATACATTTTTAAAATAAGTTAGAGACAACCACGTTCCTCATGGTAAACTCTCCTATCTACAGGGCACATCTGTGGTTATAGCTATATTTCCAGAACAGCAGATTAAGCCCTACTACAATATGCCTGCAATAACTGTAAAAGAAAACAGATTTTCAACACAATTGAATACAGCACAATTGATTTATATCTTTTCATTTCACTGTAGCCAAAGGCTGAGAAACATGAAATTCTGCCATAAAACTTCCTTTTCTCAGTGCACCTCTTTTACTGCTTGCAGCACTATCAAATCCCTCATATAAGGAGTTTCAGAGACACTGATTATCCAAAAGAAAACAAAACCAAAACCACAACCCCCCCAAACAAACCAGAAAAGCAGACATCTAACCAAAAAATCCACAGTTTGCAATACTCTCATCCCTAGTATAGTTCGTATACTAAGTTGAAGAACTGATCTTCCATCACTGACAATGCAAGCTGTACTAGCATCAAAATGTTAAAAGCTAACCTCTTTCTGAGGACAAATACATCAGAGTAAATTTCTGGAGCAGCAAGTCTTCATCGTATCTCAAAGTTAATGATGTTGATCCTCTGAATTCAGTAAAATCAAATTAAAAATAGAATTTGTCTTGCACATTTCTACTTTGGTGTAGTTGCCCTTACACATAGAAAAAAGCTTCAAATGCATAACTGCCAATTCAAGTATTTTTATAGCAATAAGCATGAATGAAACCACATTCACTTCCTGAGGTTCTGACTGAAAGCCAGCAATGCAGCAAATTAGAAGAATTAGCAAGCAACAGAACATCTTTCAACTGTTCCCTAGTTCTTCTCTAGTTACAGTGGCTCCCCACACAGAATTACTTATCTTCTTGAGACTGCCATATTCACGTCAGATGACAAATTATCACTTGTTTCTTGGGTCTATTCACATTTAGTCCCAATCGGTTCTAACATTCTCCAAAACAACAATTGGCCAAGCCATATCTTTATTAAACATTGTTTCCTTTTTTTGCCAGTAATTGTATTTCTTTTCTTCCATCATTTTAAGGATTTTTTCTGGTTTCATCTTTATCTCAATTAACTTTAAAATCTCTCCACTACCCGCTCAAAACTACCATCTCTCTTCTGGAACAGCACCCAACCTTTATAGGCAGAACTTACTATCTCTAACGTTCATTTCCTTTGTTTTTCTGTTCTTCAACCTAAAAACTTCAGCTGTCTACATTTCTTCCTTTATAAATCTGCAGTCAATTAGGTCACGCATCTTGCCACCAAATCTATTTTTTCAGTCTTTTTTTCTGCTTGCTTTCAATTTATCAGTTGCTTGTGACTCATTCTAAATTACTCCATTTCCTACATTCTTATCCTTGTAAGATCTAGGTTACATTTTATAAAGCAAAGGTGCCACACATCTCTGAGCATTTTAATTCTCTTTCTGTTACAAGCAGAGGTTTCATATTAGTACACTACTCAAAAACTTATTATCTACATCCTTTATCTTATTATTCATTATTTATCTAATATCCCCAGATCCAGGACTGAGTTTTCTAGCACTTGCACAATGCCTACCTAGGGCAATGTACACTGAGATTAAATGATACCACTAAGCTCAACTGCAAAAGATAGCAAAAACTGGCAGATCCATACAAAAAAAACAAGGAAAGCTTTACAAGTTAAACAATGAAATGGAGAAATAAATCATTGCATAACAGGTTAGAATGACATGAAAAAAGAGGGTGGAGGATGTCAGTATTTTTTAGTTATTTAAAAAAAGATGGTGAACAGGGAATCAAAAGTCATTGGGAATTTCAGCTTCCAGATTTTGCCATAGAAGTCTGACATGACTTTTGATACTTTTATTCCATATCATGAGACAGAAAAGAACTAAGCAAGTGTAAAATGGGAATATATGCATATCAGTGCTTTTATTTTAGACCTACATATTCTGAAGGTCTTGTACCGCCACAATACTTGACCAGTTGAGCTTCATGAATCAGCAAAGTAATTTCAATCCAGCCAAGTGACTACCAGCACACTTTTACATAAAAATTCAATGGATTTCATAGCTGCAGAATCAAGTTATAAAACCAGCATTTAAAATAATTTAGCAGCCAATTTACTCTTAAAATTAACAATATGACAGTAGAATAAATTTATATTTCATTAAAAGTTTTCTCATTGAATTTCAATTGCAAGGCTTCTTTCAGTGCAAAACTATTTAAAAAAAATTTTTTTTAAAAAAATATTGTCCTCTAAGTGAATACTTACTGCATACCTTCTAAGAACAATGAAGGTGGATGACAGTAAAGAGCGGGACAGAAATTAACATATTACACAAAAGCTCTGCTGAATGTTCAGCTCAGATGTATTTAGGGTCCAGTTGCAAGTCACAGCTGAGCAGCTCCAACAGTTTGCCACCTATAAAGTAGTTACCTCTGCCTATTCCTGCTTATGAACAGAAAAATCTGCTTTGTTCATTTGGCCCTTCTACTAAGGCTTTTTAATTAGAGCTTTGTGGACTATTTAAGTGATCATCACCAGAGCCTGTGCAAGGAGGAATGAAGGAACAGCATGGAGCCAGGAATTAGGGGACAAAGAAGAGACAGAAAGCAAAGAAAATGACATTTTCCATTTCAGTAACGTCAAATCACTGCTTCAGTTTCAAACGTGCTTTTAACTTCACACACGCATTCAATGTGTGGAAAACTTGCTGGACTCAGTACAAAGGAAAAGCGCTCGCTTCCTTGCAAAAATTAACTTCTATTTCATGTGCATTTCAACTCCCATTTTGTGGTCCAGATTTAATGCCTCTTTGCATTGCCCACTAAGCTGGCAGCAGCTGCCTCCTGCTGTTAACGCACCAAATGATCTCTTGTTTTGCTGGGTAACTTCCTTTCTTCAAACTTGCTGCTTTTGCCTAATTGTCCAGCGTTGATCTCCTTGTGTTCTTTAAGCTTTGATTTCTGCACTTTGTACTTGCTTGTGTTCGTATTGGTCCAAAACAGACTGTAAGATTTTCCAGACATATCAAAAAAACCCAAAAGCAATCTCAAAACAAATGGAAGACCCAACCGTACTATGGCCATGCTAAACTTAAACATTTTAATTGCAATATAGTACATATCTTATATTCGTCAGAAAAAAAAAAAAAAAAAATCATTGGCTAAAGTGTCTACAATACTCCCTTAAACTTTATCTGACTATTTAATGGGTTGTTAGAACTCCGTAACATCTAAGACTGAAATGAGGATTTTGTGAAAAAAAAAAAGAGTTTGTAATTTAAGTTATGTGATCTTAAAGCAGCCTTCGGGCACAAGTTCAAAAATAACTAACAAATGAGGTGTGAAAATTCCAAGTAAAAGAGAAATTACCACTAATAGAGATTTTTTCAAGGATCTTAACCAAGTACTGACTTTGTGAGAAAGGCATTTTTGAAGTGCTTATTAGAGAATTATTAAACATATTTGCTCTTGATCAATTTTCTGTGCAAGTTATTCTTGTGACTTAAAACATCCTGTGACATAAAGTTTATTCTCATAGAATAAACTTCTCAGTGCAAACTTGGTGAGCCTGCAGATATAAAGCTGATTTGACTTTTTCACCAACATCATCAATAGCTTTGCGGAAGACTTTAGCTTTAGCTTCACTGTAGTAAAATATTATCACAGAATCATATGAGGTTGGAAAGGACCTCTGGAGATCATCTAGTACAACCCACTCACCACAGTGGGTCTACCTAGAGCACGTTGCACAGGAACTTGTCCAGGAGGGTTTTGAATGTCTCCAGAGAAGGAGACTCCACCACCTCTCTGGGCAGCCTGTTCCAGTGCTCTACCACTCTCACAGGAAAGAAGTTCCTCCTCATGTTTAGGTGGAACTTCTTATACTCCCATTTCCTTTTGTCCTGTCACTGGTGGCCACTGAGAATAGACCAGCCCCATCCTCCTGACACCTTCCCTTTAAGTATTTGTACGCATTAATTAGATCTCCCCTCAGCTTTCTCTTCTCCAGACTAAAAAGACCCAAGTCCCTCAGCCTTTCCTAATAGGAGAGATGCTCCAGGCCCTTAATCATCTTTGTGGCCCTTTGCTGTACCCTCTCCAGAAGTTCCCTGTCCTTCTGGAACTGGGGAGCCCAGAACTGGACACAGTACTCCAGATGGGGCCTCACCAGGGCAGAGTAGAGGGGCAGGATGACCTTCCTCGACCTGCTGGCCATGCTCTTCTTGATGCACACCAGGATGCAACTGGCCTACTTGGCCACAAGGGCACATTGCTGGCTCATGGTCATCCTGTTGTCTACCAGGCCACCCAGGTCTTTTTCCTCAGAGGTGCTCTCCAGCAGGTCAGCCCACAACCTGTACTGATGCAGGAGCTTACATTTCCCAAGTGCAGCACCCACACTTGCCCTTGTTAAATTTCATTAGGTTTCTCTCAGCCCAACTCTCCAGCCTTTCCAGATCTCTCTGGATGGCGGCACGGCCTTCTGGGGTGTCAGCCACCCCTCCTAGTTTTGTGTCATCTGCAAACTTGATGAAGGCACATTCCATCCCTTCGTCCAGGTTCTTGATGAATATGTTGAAGAGGACTGGACCCAGTACTGAACCCTGTGGAACACCACTTGTCACAGATTTCCATCTGGATTTTGTGTCCCTAGTCACAGCCCTCTTGGTTCTATCTTTTAGCCAGTTTTCAATCTATTTAGCTGTCCATTCATCTAACCCACACTTCCTAAGCTTGTCTTTCTGAGGTTAAGGTAGACAACATCCACTGCCTTCCTTTCATCTATCCAACCAGTCAGGACAACATAGAAAGCTATCAGGTTAGCCTGACATGACTTTCCCTTGGTAAATCCATGTGGACTACTTCCGATAGCTTTCCTTTCCTCCATATACTCTGAAATGACACTCAGAATGAGGTTCCATCACCTTTCCAGGAATGGAGGTGAGGCTGACTGGTCTGTAATTTCCTGGGTCCTGCTTCTTGCCCTTTTTGAAGACTGGGATGACACTGGCCTTTCTCCAGTCCTTGGGCACCTTGCTTGTTCTCCAGGACCTCTCAAAGATGATGGAGAGTGGCCCTGCAATGACTTCTGTCAGCTCCCTCAGCACTCTCGGGTGTATCCCCTGGACTTGTGGATGTCCAGCCTTCTTAACTGATCTCTAACTTGGTCCTCCTCCACCAAGGGAAGACCTTCCTTAGTCCAGACTTTCTCTGATTCATCCAGAGTCCATGGATTCTGAAGGCTGTCCCAAGCAGTAAAAGCTGAAGCAAAGAAGGCATTCAGCAACTCCGCTTTCCCTGCATTCTCTGTTACCATGGCACCCAACTCATTCAACAGCAGGCCCACATTTTCCTTAGTTTTCTTTTTGCCTCCAATATAATCAAAGAACCCCTTCTTGTTGTCTTTGACATCTCCTGTCAATGTTAATTACAAGGAGGCCTTGGCTTTCCTTGTTTCTTCCCTACATAGTCTGACAGCATCTCTGTAAACCTCCCTAGTGGTCAACATTATATTGAAAAATGTCGTAAAATATCATATTATGCTATACAACATAAGACAGAGGTGACAGAAATAGTAGTGTTAAATGTATTATGGAAACTATTGAGAGATTTGCTGCAAAATCTTAACATGACTTAAATTGCCCTTAAAGGGATACAATTGACTTGCTGTATGGTAATGTATGACTCACTAAAAACCTCCTGAGACTACCTGTGAACTGAAACTACACAATTATTGTTTGTTGCCATTCCACATACAGCCAGAATAATTCCTACCCATTTATATACGATTGTAACCTATTATACTAATGCCACCTTTCTCATTTCTACTATTTCACAAATTGTAGGAGATTTTGATGTACTGTAAAAGTAAAACACTATATTCTGCTTTCAAGCTCCGCACAAAGCCTTTTATGCAACAGAGAACTTCAGTTGTTTCTCTAATGCAGAAGCAGTCAAATTCAAAAGTTTCTAACAACTCATTAAACAAACTAACTGTGAAGTAGTTAAAAAACACCCAAAACATATACAAACTATTTGGTTTCTCTTACTTACACTTAGGAAAAGGAATTGATAGGAATACTTATGAGGGCATGTATTTGTGTCTACAGAACATACATGGGCCATAAAGTATATATGTGGTATGTAAAACTAGATGGCTTAGAGTTATGCCATAAAATCTGTTGCTTTTAATTTTCAAAATGAAAATACCAAAATGACCCCCTCCCTGAACAGCCTTCATTTTTAACATCAGAAATAAAACAATGATAATAAATCTTTTTCTGATGACTTTCCTTAACCAAACAAGGCCAGTTTTTGAAAATTCTACAAAATATTTTTCAGGGACATCCATTTATCCACTAAAGCCTTAATACACATTAATTTAAGCTACAAAATTTACAATAATGTTTCAGTAATTCTAAAAAAAAAAAAAATATAGGATATACACTATTAACATTTTTTTTTAGGTTTATCTCATTTTTCCTCTGTTGAAAATATAAACTGCGACAAAAGCAGATGAGCTTTAAACACAGCTTATTTTAAAATGATTCTGTTAAGATAATATACATCTTGAGTTTTGAGTGAAACAATAAATATTAGATACCAAGTGACAGAAAATTTGTAGATTATTCAGAAAAATCAAGAAAATGACGGTAGATGGATGGATAAGGAAAATAATCACATACTTAAACACGAGATTGCTAAAAGCAACACAACAGTTAACTCGGAATCAGATATTTCTCTGTACTTCATCATTTTTCTTCAACTCTAAAAACAAAGCACTTAATTATTTTTTAAATAGACCACATGCCAATTACATTTCCATAAAACTAGGATAACGTAAACCTGGGACACGATTATCCCACAGAGATTTTCCTAGCTTAGCTGTTCCCTTAAAGGTATTGTACAGGTTATTCATACTTGCTGTCAATCCCGTTGGCACATATTAAAATAAAAGTGCAACTCTTCTTGTGACATTTGCTTGAAACAATTCCTTCCTGTAAGTTCTCGCCATGTTCTTAATGCAGAAGTCATGAATTTTAAAAATTCCTTAGAATTACATTTTTAAGCCATTCACACCATATCCCCCAAACAATATACCAACCTCTATTAGTAAAAGCTCTTCACATTGAGTAATATCAACATCAAGCTATAAATAAAGGTTTATTTTTGATCATTTCTAAAAGAGAAGTAGATACACTGAAGTGAGATCTGCTATATAAATAACACACAACCAGCAGACACATGGAGTTGTCTCAATTCCACAAGAAGAAAGCCACAAGCTGGGAGGTAGAAACGTTTTCAGCAAAACACATATATTTACCAACATGAAACCAGTAACAGTATCCTCTCAAGATTTCCACTAAGTCAGAAATAACATTTCCAACTAGGTACTCACAAAAATATTTAGCAAGTTTAGGGTAATGAAAGAACAAAAACTAAAAGATGCCCAATAAATGTGCTTCATAAGCCTATGAGAACCTGAAACAATTTTTCTGAGCAATTAAGATATAAAGATAGCATGTCCCAAGTTAGAAGATCCCATATTTGATAGTCAGTTTTCAAGACCCAACTGGATGCAGTCCTGAGAGGCATGCTCTGATATGCTCTGGGTGGTCCTGCATTGGCAGGGGTGTTGGACTAAATGATCTCTATGGTCCCTTCCAACTCCAAAAAAATTCAGTGAAATTCAGTTTTCAAGAATGTGTGAATCACATGATAAATGCACAAAACAAAAAAAAAAAAAAAACAAACCACCACCCAAACCCTCTAAGCCATCACATATTAATTTCTTTCTTCTTAAACAACTTTTGCTCTCATTAGAGAAGTATTCCACTTTGGTACAGTACACTTTCTTTTAAAAAGGAATATGGAATTAATCTCAAAATCTTTGACATTTTGCACCCGCCCCCCTCCCCCCCCAGTAAATTTGAACAATTAGTCAGTTTTATTTTTTTTTTTTTAAAAAAAAGGTATCTTGACTAATTTAGCAAAGATATTAAATGCCTTATGTAAGGCTGAAGCAAACACTACTCCTCTAAAATTTTGAAAAGCTAGATAAGCAAGCAAATTTTGTAGGAAAGGTGTCAGACCAAATCATTCCTCTTCTGTTTATGCTCTCTAAAGATATTGTGAGAAAATCTGATTAATTGCTGCTATTCTTTGACAATAAGAACAATTATGTCTATCTCAAACATACACATACACAAATTTAATAATGGTCTATAAATGTCTCTCTTGGGGCGTGAACCTGCAAATGACATCATTAATATGAAGAAAATAAAGCATGAGTGCATTTTTTACAAACCTTACAAAATTTATTCTATAGAAAGTAAGCCAACATAAGCAGAAAAATACTTCTCAAACCCAAAAAAATCAACCCACTACCCCAAAAAACCCCAAAACCATAACACCAAGGGAAAAAAAACAAATAAACAAAAACCAGAACAGCAGCAATTTCATGTGCAAGCATTTCAGACATTAACTACAGCTGTACATGGAAACTACAGTATAAAAAATAACGTGTCTATTCAACATGCACTGTATATATGAAGAGGGAGTCAGATCTGGAATCATAGACACATACTCCACTACAAATTGGGTTTATCATATCTACTCTTCTGCGATACCAAACCAACAGTATCACATCTCTCTTCCCTAGAAAGCTATCAGTCAGGAATACTACGCTAATTCCTCCAGTTTCCTCTTTTATTAAAATCCTTTAAGTTAATCTATTGAAAGTGGACCAACTCTGAACACTAAAAACATGAAGGAGACAAGAAAAATCAGAAAAGCAATTGTGATGGCAGGAACAGACCAGACATTTTCACACAAGATCAAACACAATACTTAAAGCAGGTTAAATTATGCTACTTCCAAACAAAATTGCAAGTAATTTTAAAGAAAGGTGTTTATTGAGGAACAGTATCTCAGAATAAATAGCCTAAGAAGTCCATATGCAGTCTCCAAATAAAGAATTCTCATCATATGCAACTACATTTAATAACAAAGGAGAGGGGGAGGTGTGTAATACTCCAGGTATCCTGCTTTAACTGACACAACTTTTTCTTCAATAACTCTAAGCTCCAAGAAGAACGTGTCCTTAATCTGATTTGTACAGCCAGCAATAATTTGCAATATTTCATAGCCTGATGAATATGAAATGCTCAAGTGGCAGACTCAAACTTATTTTGCAATGCCTAATGATACAGAAAGGAAATTGAAAGTCGTTGTTTTATGCTTTTATGCCCACTTAGTATAAATTACCTCCTCTCAACTGAAATTTCCCTGCTTTTAGTTTATTAAAAAGTAAAATGCAGTTTCTTAACCACCTTTAAATGTCAGTTTCTACATTTCAGCTAAGGGCCAGTAACTTCCAGAGGAATAGTTAACTTACGTTGTGAACATCTGTCTATATTCCAACAAGGATACACCAAGCTAAAAAGCTCTGTTGTTTCTTAGAGGAAAGAGGTGTTAAAGAAAAATACATACTACTAGTTTATCAGGATAAATGTTTTCCACAACACTTGTCTCTAAATACTGTCTCTTAAAAGACGGTTGGGGAAATAAGTAATTTAAGTTACTTAAAGAATTATCCTGACAGAATCTGAAGGTTAATTTTGTGTAAAGGCATGCATGACAATGCTCTGCAAAAGACGTGATGGAATTTAAGGCAATATTTCCTATAAGTAAAAAAGTCTTTGGTAAGAAAATTTAAAAATAAAAAAAAACTTTAGGATGGACTATAAGAAGTAATTTTGCAGCCTGTCAGGACTGAGGCAACTGAAATCATCACATAAGTGAGATGGAAAAAGAGGCACATTCCAAAGAAATAACTGCTTAAATCTGAAGTGTTTTAATAAAGCAGAAAGACAGTCTTTTGTAGAAACTAAATCCACACTTTTAGATTTAGTAACATTTTAGATTAAATCTAATTAAGAAATATGCACCACCACTCAGGAAGAAGTGTAGTCTGAAATACTCAGCCTTCATTCAATTCATTCAGTCAATGAGTAATTATGAACTGTAAAATCATTCTAGAGATTTTCCTAACAATACAGGAGCTGAAGAACTAGAGACATCAAAATTCTTGTCCAATGCAACTATTTAAAGGGTATTTTTTCTACTGTAATCTTAGAACTGCTTATGGAAATAGTACAATTCTCTTTTAACAGCCTTATTTTCAGTACAGTCAATGAGGACAGATAAGAGATCTAACCAAGACACTTAATTATTCAATAGAAAGACCACTTGCTGGACACACAACACACACACACACAAAAAAAAGATCATAGTGTGATGCCAAGGCTGTCCAGGCTGAAGAGCCATTAAGAAAATGGCGCCCAATCTTTCCAAAAAAATATTTCCTCATTTTAAATCAAGACACTAGAATGGGTTCAAAACCTTCATAAAACAGGTAGGCAAAAGTTTTCTCCAGCCTAAAAAGGTAGCTGTAAATCTTTAATATTTAGTGGTTTTCAGTGTTGCTCTTTACACTGCTGGAAAGAGGTTTGAAGACCTTCAGGAAACTCATAGAAGTTTACTTCTTTACTTAACCGAAAAAAGGAACAGCTGTAAGAAAGCCCAGAATCATGGAACCATAGA
>BJBW01002415.1:28775-40396 GCA_004320125.1 Scolopax mira
AAAAAAAAAAAAATCCTAAAGACCGTATCACTAAATCAGGTCTCTAGTTTGATTTCAGATAATTCAAGATCTGTAGAAGCTCTCGGAGCTCTGTAAGTTACAAGACACAACATTAACAAATCTGAGCTCTCAAATTTTTGCCATCATGCATTCACTGCAATCCAAGACCCTTTGCTATTTTCTTTTCTCAACACATTCTTTACTGGAGGAATGAGATGATGAAAACTGCAAAGTAGTTTATCAGTCTCCACAGAACAAAACAGAGTTTAGAAGAACTAAGATTATACATACCTTAATAGTTATTTTTGCCACCATATCTCTTTAGGCAGAAATAGAGGAAGAGGAAACTACACTACGTACTTAACTTTATAATAATATAGACTTTTAAATGAATTACTGTAAACAAAGGTTTGTATGAATTCTAGGCTGTTCTGAGCACAATCAGAATAAGACTTAAACATAGGTAGGTGGGAAAACTACACTATTTATTTCCTTCACATAATAATAGAAAACCAAAAAAAAGAAAGGTAATTGTAGTGTAAATGGCAGAACAAAGCCTATCAATGACTAAGGATATGCAGAATGGAAAATGGAAAGCAAGGTCTCAGCTTTGGGGAAAAATGTCACAAGCTAAGCACATAGGCTACACATTTTCAAGATTTATTAAGGAAAGAAAATCCTACGAGTTAGAGAATAAAATTAAGACTTAAAGTATTATCTTGACTTTATTTAATGTTTTTTTCCACAGAACAAACTATTAAGTGAGTCATGAAGGTCCTTAACATTTCATGCTTTTCAGTTATTAATATAATCTTACATATTTCACAAGAAAAAACAATCAGCTTTTATTTCCACAATGGTTTTTCAGTGATTTTTTTTCAGTGGGATTATAGTATTTTTGTTAAGAGACCCCTACTACATTAAGGGAAATAGAAGGATACAGTATTGCAGCATTACATACAAGATATTTAGAAGAACTCTAAAACCATGGAATCCAAATGCAATTTTATTATTGAAAATATTTATTCATAAGAAAAACTGAAAAAAAAACCCAACAGTATTAGTGTTCTTAAATATATTTATGTAAGTATTGTATGTGATTATTGGAAAAATCACATGATAATCACAATACTTGTTTATGTTTGTTGGAAAAAAATTTAAAATCAACACATGAGTACCAAAAAGTGTGCTGGAAAAATCAGTACAGAATAATTAATTCTGACACATAGACTAAATTTGTGCCTTTTAGCCAATTCACTAAATCTTTTCTTAGTATCAATAACTCTTTCAAAAAGGAGTTTTTGAAATACAATAACAGGCCATCAGAACTCACATCCAGTATATTTCTACATGGGTAGCAAGTCTTCAGTACAAACAGCTAAGACAGACTTAGTTCTCTGGAAGTTGCCTGGAAGGACTGAAATAGAACTCAGCATAGCACTTCGGGGGAAAAAAAAAAGTTAATTAAATTCATTGCTGCTGACAACATCTAACAGTAAAAGAAAAGTAATTATTGAAGTCACTTTAAAATCTCTTTTGTTCTCTTGTAAAGAGGAAATATCACAGTTACTTAAATCTTATGACAAAGAATTAAGTACTAAGCAGCATGAAGCATGAGAACTTCATTTCGCATCTGTGTGTGCTATTTAGATTTATCTATTAACATGAAAACTGATACAAAGAAAAGCGACCAACAGTGTTCAGCTTAAAAGAAAAAGCCGAGTATCAGAGTGTGACTCCAATGGGTGATTAAGAACTGCAAATGCATAATGAGGACTAGTGTTAGCATCCAACCACCAAAAGCAAGTGAAGAGCAAGGTGCTAATCAACTTTCTCCCACAAAAATCCTATAGCTACAAGGACATTTTAGTAACAAAATAGTAAAACCATGGAAAGAAACTATAAAGATTTTGTTTACTGTTAAGTTGTTGATTGGTATTTATCTTGTATAATGATAATGATCCAGATTTACTTATCTGAAATTACACTGTTTACTTAGGGTCCTTGAGAGTGACCAGAACCTTGAGAAAGGTATTTCTAAGGACTGAAAGGTCGTTAGAAAATCCTGAGTAAGGGCTGAGGAAATGTCAATGACTCGATCAGGGTGCAGCATGATCTTAGCACTACGCTACTTCAGCATCAGAATCCCCTGTTCCATATATTGTCTCACCATAGAATCACAGAATGGTTTGAGTTCGAAGGGACCTTAAAGATCATCAAGTTCCAACCCCCCTGCCCTGGGCAGGGACACCTCCCACTAGAGCAGGTTGCTCTAAGTCCCATCCAGCCTGGCCTTGAACACTCCGGGGATGGGGCATCCACAACTTCTGTGAGCATCTTGTGTCACCTTTAAAAAATGAGCTCTGAAATAAAACAACTCAAACTGGAAGGAAAAAAGTGACCCATCTCATTCGACTCATCCTGCAGCTAGATGACTGATGATCCAACATGGGAGGAGAGGGAAAAGGAGGAACACGTGGTCAGAGGCAGCAAAGTGAAGCAGGAAGAAGGACCACTGCTTGAGGTTGGCACCTCACTACAAGATCAACTTAGCCTTAACACCAGCTCAAGTTCTTAGGCTGTGAGAGCTTTCAGAGGGTTAAAGTAAAATAAAAGCCATTCCTCCAGACTGTGATGGGAAGTGTGAAAAAAGGCTGATTGTTACCCAGAAAAATTGTCAAAATAAGTACAATCATATAGGAAGAAACTAGCACCTTACAGCTCAGCTATTGCTATAAAAAGACTGGAAAAAAAGCAAACAGTAAATTTTCATAGAAACAGCAATGCATCAGCTGGGAAGAGCTTCAGAGAGATCTTTTTAATTATAAAAAAGGCCATTTCTGAGGCTGTAAGGACATCTGAAAGCTACAGATAGAACACAAGTTAAAATGCAGGAAACTGCTGGGAACAATAACTGACTGTCCAACCCCTGCAGCAGTAGTAATATGGCTATATGATCCAGAGGTAAGAAATTAAAATAATCACAGTCAACTAACCATTTAGAAATCAATATAAAATATGACTACCTTTTGTGCACCTTTTCATACCAAGAGGAAACAGCAAGGAATTATGCACTCCTGATATTTTTCTTTAAAACATGGAAACAGCCCACCATTTCCATGACATTCAGAAATAAAGCCTTTCAAAATTTCCAACTTCCTTAAGGCTAATACATTCTAAACCTCATAAAATAGGTTTTGAATTTATTGCCACAATATTTGGCAAAGAAGCAAACACTGAAACAAGAATAAAATCATAATACAAGATAAAGTAATACAGATGTCTATTTTAAGCCATACATACACACATAGTAAAAACCTTTGGAACATAAAACTTAGAAGATTGTTTCCTAACCTTTAGGGAACAACATATGATTTACATGAAATAAAACAAACCTGTGTTTCATTGAGAAAGCAACAAGTTTTAGAGAGAAAATATTCATAGAACTGTTTGGCTGACAGGTCAATTATTCATTTTCAAGCAACACAATTAAAGTTTATCACAGAAGAATACCACATGATAATACACTTTTATGTTTTATATAGACAGCTAAAAGTTGAGATTTTGTTTGTGTATTCATTTAACTATTTTTCTACACGTGCAATTAGCAATCTTTACATGAGTAGGCATTAACTCCTGAAGAGTTACATATTTTGTACAGAATTATGGAGTTTATATTTTTTAATACAATTTGTTATCACGTACCCACGCGTCTGCATGAACAGGCCTGATGTTGCTGAGAAGCACCTCTTCATAATTTCCATAATCACAGAATTTAACAACTGCAGTTGTCCCAGAAGAATGGAGAGCTTCAATTTCTGCCCGGTAGAACTTAAAAGAGAAATTTTCAAAGGTCATAAAACGCTACCTGAAATACCACAAACAGCTTAACGCTGTTTTATATAGAGCAGTCTTCCTATGAGACTTTTTCTATTAAAAAAATAGTATCAGTAAGTGCCTATCTGCCATATACACTGCACATAGTAATATATTTTAACACATAATAAAAATGTAAAATTGCCTCTGCAAAAAGTCCATTTTTGAAACAAAAAAACTCCTCCAAACATGGTTAAGCTCAGTAGTGTATTTTATCATTACATTTCAAATTTGTCCTAGATGTGAGCATCAGCATTTATTGTAACTATGACAAAACCAATAATCCCCAAACATACCCTTCTAATGTGACGAATACTTTTCAGGTAACAGTCTGGGATTGTCTCCCATCTACTTATTTTGGAAGTTTCATACTTTCTAGAATTTCAAAAACTCATCTTACAGTAATGCAAATATGCTTCTCAAAATAGGAAACAATTCCATAACATGTCATTATATTTCACACTAATCCACCCAAGCTACATATTCCCATTTCAGAGAGTCAACCCACTATATGTTTCTACTACCAAATATTTGCATGCCTTATCTGCTTTAGTATACAAGAAAAAGAGAGAAAAACTAAGTCATGCTGCTGAGCTAACACCATCCACTTCCTGTAAAAGAGATTAAAAAAAAAAGGAAAAAAGCCTTGAATAAATATAAAATAAGCAGACAAAAAATGGTGAGAATAAAACCTTCTCAAGGAACAGTAATATTTAAGGTTCTATTCTCAGGTTATTTGAAATTATTTGATTATTTAGACAAAACTGAAGAAGCTACCCAAGGAGAGTGACAGAGAACTCCTGAACAGATAAAAACGAGACAAAGAGAACAGCCTGAAACTTTTTAGCAAAGGAGAAGATGAAAATTGTCTTGTCACAAGAGAAGTCTTAATAGAAAAAACAGCTGAAGAGGAAATATTTAACCTTTTAAAAAAATTCAGTAAAATAAAACTATCAGGCAGCATAACTTGTTTGTCCATAAATACTTCAGATAGTAGTATAGTAGCAATAATAATTAAAAAAAGTGCCTTTTTCTGTTTCCTTTCTGTGATGACTGAAATAAAGGAGGGAGGTTTTTCTTTAAACAGTCCCACTCCTGCACGCTGTGGTCTTCCCATGGTTCTAGGAAGGGGTGCACACTGACTTTTTCTAGTAAAAAGCTTTCCACATCTACCATTACTGAATATTCTAGAAAGCATATGGGCACCTAGATCCATTTGCATCCCTTCAAACTTTCAGTGTGTAAGTAAAAACCTTTGTTAGAATCTTGGTCATCCTAAACTCCACCTAAAATAGAGGAACAATCACCTTCAAGATGACTCAATTTAAGTGCTTAAAGTTTTTCGCAGTGAATACAAGCAACAAATATCATAAATAAATTAAAAACAAAAACAAACAAACAAGAAACTAGCCAAGAAGCATACTAGACACCTATGAACAAAGCCCTGTGCTAGAGTACTGTATTTCCCACATATACATAAGAAAACAAAACGTACAGTTTGAGGTACTTCTCATACCTTGTTATCTTCCCAATAAAGAGCAAAACATTCATCCCCTGGTCTCCAACTTTTTCCATACTCCACATGAATTGAGGGTTCTAATATTTTCTCTGGTTTGATGGGCCCAGATCTCCTTTTGGGACCAGTGTTGTAATACAACATTTTATCATCAAAAGATGGAATCGTAGTGGGTCCTGATGATTTGATAGGTCCTACTCGTCTTCCTTTCTGCTGATGCTCAGTATCTCCATTTGGTATAGCATTAAAATTATCAGTTCTGACAGCATTTTGGTAATCGTGATTAACACCAAAATGTTGCTCACTTTTTATCATAAAAGCTTCACTATTTATTGTTCGTGCCTTCCTATCGCAAAAATTTTCAGAATTGTGTATTTGGTTTTCCCTTTTCCCCCGTTTCTGGTTATTGTTGTCTGCAGTATCTTGAGCAGCAGAGTTCTCCTTGAATTCTGTGAAAGACACCCCTTTTCCTACTCTGTTTTGTATATTGTTATCCCTTTTTTTGAAAGTAATATCACTCTGGTGAGTGGCTATGGGATAACCCAAATCCTTTGGCCTATCATTTCTAGGATAATGTCTGTCACTTTTATTTTTTTCGTCTGTCCAATGTTCTAAAGAGCTGTGCCTTTCAGGACCTCTGTTTCTTGGTAACCCACCGCCTTCCAAAGCCTGCCTTGAATTTTGGATATCCCTTTGAAAACGAGGAGGTTTCTCATTCCTTGGTTGTCTCATGTCATTGCGAGAAATGTGTCTTGAAAGATTCTCTTTGAGGCCATTTTGTTCTGTATTCATAACTTTGTGCTGTATTTGATGCGGTGGCTGAAATTGCAATTTTGGCTCTACAAAGAAAAAATTATTTCAATTATTAACATATTTCACATAAATATATTTTTGAAACAGCGTTTCAGCCACTAACTGATAAAGCAACAGTATTATTTAGAAAAGTATGCAGTATTTACCTTTTGTGGTACAGAAATGGAACGCTACATAGAAAATTTAGCAAAAATTTGATCTGCAATTCCTAGTTACTGGAAAACATACACTACTCTGGACTGTATTTAGTCCCAAACCACCTACCAGTATGAGACAAGCTGGGCATAAATTTCCAGGAGGTTACTTGTTTCTCCCTATAGACATCAATAACTCGCTTGAATAATAGCCATTTAAGACAAAAAAAACAAAAATAGAATTTCAACATGGAAAAAAGAAAATGGAGGTAAAATTAGGAGGAAAAATGAATACTTTTAATCTGAATTAAAACTTTCTGTAAAAGTAACTTGTTAACAGATATTCATCATAAAAGTCAAAGGCAAGAAATAGAAGTCATAAAATGAACAAGCTGACAAACTGTAGATAACACGAATAGTAACAAAGCCCAGAACTCTGGAGACTCTGCTCAATGAGCCATAACAGGAACTGCTCAAGCATTACCTTCAAGAGATTCAACCAGAATTCTAACCGATGAAAAGAAAAACAAGATTATCCTGGATCTCAAGAAAAAGAGTGAACTCGCTATGGGATGCTGGAAAGGAGGGGAAATGATGGCTGGGTACGAGATCTGCTAGCAGACTTTGAACCTGATTGAAAAGGAAAGCATAAACCCATGAGAGTGCTTCATGTTTTCTGTCACATGGATGCCTGCAAAGGTGTCACCCTCATGGCCATGGATGTACTATGTGTGTGACTCTGGTGTGTATGCAGGGGTCAGGTAGGACTATGTACTCTGTTCCTCTGCTGCCTGACCCCGAGGACAATTCCCACAGGAAGGAAAAACTAAGAAGTTCAGTTTACATGTTACTACTGAAGGCAATGTTTATACGTGACAACAAATCTAAAAGTGTTCATAATTACTTGTTACATTGTCAGAATTAAAATGAAAATGTAAGTTTTAGCTTCCTAGATAAAAAAAATAACAAAACCAAAAAAGAACTTCCAAACGTCACATTATTATTAAAAGCTCATGGAATTTTTAGCAATTTAATTGACTAGATTGACTACTAAGAATCTAATTTCATTTTCACTTACACTTGATTTACTCTAATCTTTAGAAGTAAAAAAGGCTTGACTAAGAAAAACACTAAGCCATTTTGAAGTGACATGAACATACACGAGGCTTAACACAATCATATTCTTCATAAAAATACATCTTACTGTAAATTTTATGGCTTTGAAACCAATAATGTTTTAAATGCATACATACGTAAATATGCATTACTCATAAAGAACCAAGAGTTTCATAAATATTCGCTTTCTTCTTAAAAATGAAAGATGACTTTTTAAATCTTGCACAGTCGGTTTCTTTGGAGGACTGGAAGAGACAATTCTGCACAGTCTGAAACTGAAAAAGTTTTGCCCTTCTGTGTCCTGGATGGGTCTTCTAACTGAAATCACTGTCATGTTTCTCGCCACCTACCCCATTTAATAGCAAATAATTATTAAACAACAAAAAAATAAATCTTTGTTTGAGAGTCTTTTAAAGACTTAGATGCCTGCCACAAGTTTTTGTTGTTTTGGATACCAGACAAACCAGCCTGTTCTCAGTCCCTGAGAACCCAAGGGAGAGAAAATATCTGGTTCTCAGCATTTTATTCATTATTCCTTAATTCTATAGTCAGAGCTCTTGGCTCTGAGCTCTTGGCTCTCTCTGTTTTGTTCTCCCTTATAATCCTTGTGTTTACTTATTTAAGCCGGCAAAGATGGATTAATTGTCCCTCATAACACAAGAAAAATGAGAAGATTAACAGAAAAAATCTTTTGTGTTCAGAAGCAGAAATAATCCAAGTCAAGCAAAGGCAGCTGGTTGACAGCAATTTTTTCTACCATTTTTGTTATCTCTCCCAGTCAGCATGTTTCTCTCTCCAACCAAAACTCAAACTACTTAACTTCAACACAGAAATATTTTCGTAGGTGTCACCAAGCATTCACAGTTATAAATAAATAAATAAACAAACATGCAGTATAAAACTATAGGTTGGTTTGTTTTAATTCTTTGATTTTCATTGAAATAAAGTATGTTTAGTATATGCCATTTTATAATTAAAGAACTAGCAACAACCACAAGACACCACTTCAAGGGCAAAAGACTAAATTCACTTTCTAATAACTAATTTGTGTTTTTTTAAAAAAACAAACAATAAAAAGCTTCATGTGCTGTCTTATCTCCAAAAAGGAATAGAAGTACCCCTGAAACAAAATATAAGGGTATTTTAATTCATAGACATTTTTCTAGTTGGTCTAAAACCAACTATGAAAAGGTACCAACTGAAAAATAACAAATTAAACAACTATTCTGCAGCTCCTGTCTACAAACAGAATCACCTTGCCTGGTTACAAAAATGAATTCAGAAATCTCAACAGTATTGAGGTTCCAGGTGCCATTAGAAACACTAGATGAGAACAACAAGGATGTGCACAGCAAAGAAAATCAGTCCTTTGTGTGCTTGAAAAGAAATAATTATTTTTTTTTCAGACACTTTCTTCCCAGATCATATACAGTTTTTGAAAAAAGTGTGGCACGGCACACAACAAATTTATCTCAGTTCAGCAAAAGTCCCTTTTGGTTTTTTTTCTACATAGACTCTCAGTCATTTAGCAGAAATTTCAATCTGTCCAAAGGGTACAGAAGCCTAATGCTTTAGATAATGATAGATATGGCCATTCCAGGTTATTATATACTCCTAATCATATGCATTAGTGGAATAGTAGGAGTGTGCTCATTTATTCAAAACAGTATGCCTATATAAAGGCCATCTCTCTGAATAGCTGAAAAACAAACTTGGATTTTAGAGACCATATGGGACAGCAAGGGGCCAAAAATACTGCAAAACAATTGATCTTCTTTTATGCTGAATGGAAGCTATACTACGCTACATAAAAATGCAGGAAAATTCACCTGCCTGGGCTCTCTTTAGTAGTTAATATGCAGAAAAAGCAATAAAAAGATCTCACTCTTAGATATAGAACATTATATATTTGAGTTGTTTCTAGCCATTTCCCTGGGGGTCTTTCATTTCTGACAACTACTTTTTTTAATACTAAGAGAGAACTGCATGCCTCTACTGCTAACAACTGACAGGATCAAATTAAATTAAAACAGCGCCAGTAATATATATCCTGTTTTCTGCAAACACTTGGATGTAGACTTCATGACAAAAGAGTTCAGAGCTAAGTATAGTCACTGCACATACATCATCACTGTGCAAACACTGTTAACTCTCACACCATCTCGGTTCACATATAATTTAAGACAACTTATCATTAAGGATTTAAATGAGATTATTTTCAACCACAGCGACAGAAAAACAGCACTTTCACTAAATGCTTTTTAAGATGTGTTTGAATTCAGACTGCACAGGCTCTCTCAAAATCGGCAAAGAAAGAAAGAAAGGACTTTTCAGAGACAAAAAGTCTGTAATTCAGTACAGACTGAATGCAGTCTTGAAAAATCCATTTGCAAAATCCACTTTGCAAGATAAAAATAAAGCAGAGGCACAATCTTACAGGCTAGACACATTCACTAAGGAAAATAAAAATTAACAAAATTCAACTGAGCAATCATTGTAAAGCCTGCTGACTTCCAAATAACAATATGTGTTCTTGTACTTTCTGTTATGTCTTCAAAAGCTAAAAAGGTAGAAAAAGCTAAAAAGCTTTTCAAAAGGCAATCAGAACACTTTCTGAACTCTTCAAAAATGCTAGCGAGCTTTGGTGTGGGTTTTTTTTCAGAAAAGCATGACTCAGGAATTGCATCAGATTGCTTATTCTTCATTCAGAGAATGCTAAAAAAAACCCCACCAATATGTTGTTAAAATACACCAAACCAAAACCCCATATGTATCATGTTAGGAAATATGCCAGAAGTTCTGGAAACTGGAGTACAAAGCCTTTACAAACTTTTCAAAATTGTGTTTTTCTTCTTACAAAATTTATGGAATCTGTTTTTACTTAAGAGGGAAGAATACATAAAAGCAAAGCATATTTGTCTTTAAGATACAATATGGAAGATTATAAACTGAAGTATATATGCTAACATAACATTATTGTTTTCTAATCGCATAACACTATGCATTATCACACTAGACTGTATTGGCTACATGCATGTACTAAACTCAAAGGATCATAAAATTCCCCCTAAGCAAACACTAGCAATTAGCAGTATCATTTTGAAAGAAGCACTTTACTCATTTCGCAATTCTTGGGAACTTACTATTACTTAATTACTACAAAATTATTCACAATAGGAAAGGCATATATCTCATAGGGATTATTACTATTATTTTTCCTTTAAATGTCTTTGTCACACATAAAAGCCTTCCCTAATCATTCATTACAAGCACTAAATTTATCTAGAGAAAAAAAACTATGATTGTAATGTGAGAGAAAAACACCACAACCATTTTAATTTCTTTTCGCTGTAAAAATCTAACTCACCTTTGGTAAACAAAATGACTTGCCAAAAATATCTCTTCAGTAAAATTCTCTACAGAATTGCATTTAGAAAATGCAATTATCTTCATCACCTGAACAGTTCACAAAATTCTATCAGCTATACAGAATGTACATGTGATTAAAATATTTAAAGAAAATACCTTTTACATGTCTGACAAAACCAGTGAAGATTCACTATATAGATATATGATCTACAACTAGCTTTGTTTCATAAAGAAAGCCATAAGCTTGTGGCTACTCATCTTAAACTATTAAAAACACACACAATGAGAAAAGCAACTCTACTGTAACTTTTTGTTCACTTCCTACAAACTGTTTCAATAACACCTAGACACAATTGAAATAAAAAGATATTTAGGTACTTACAAATCACCTGTTTTGCAGGCCAAAAAAAGACACTGTTTGTTGCAATGAAACTCAAATGTACATACAGCAACAATACAATACCTGCTCTCTATACATGGTATCTGTTCACAGTTAAAACTCAGCGTGTCATGAAAATGTTTTGTGAGCTTCAACAGGGATCACAGTGAATTTAATTCTACGAGCAGCAGCAAGAGGAAAAATTTAGATTAGATACCAGGAAGAATTCTTTACAGTGAGGGTGGTGAGGCACTGGAACAGGTTGCCCAGAGAAGTCGTGGATGCCCCATCCCTGGAAGTGTTCAAGGCCAGGCTGGATGGGGCTTTGAGCAACCTGCTCTAGTGGGAGGTGTCCCTGCCCATGGCAGGGGGGTTGGAACTCGATGATCTTTAAGGTCCCTTCCAACTCTAACCATTC
>BJBW01002417.1:3338-21060 GCA_004320125.1 Scolopax mira
ATGGGGCAGCCACAGCTTCTCTGGGCAACCTGTTTCAGGGTCTCACCACCCTCACACCAAAGAATTTCTTTGTAATATCTAATCTAAATCTCCCCTCTTTCAATTTAAAACCATTACCCCTCATCCTGTCACTACACTTCCTGACAAAGAGTCCCTCCCCAGCTCTCCTGTAGCCCCTTCAGATATTGGGAGGCTGCAATGAGGTTTCCCTGGAGCCTTCTCTTCTCGGGATGGCCAAGCCCTCCAGCTGCTGCTTGCTGCAGGGCTTGGGGCCAGCTATAGATCTGTGGGAGAGCATAAGCCAAGGCTTCTCCCACCTCTTTGCGTGCCCAGGTCACCCTTGTCCCAAGGGATGTCTTTTTTCCCTCTGAGTAGATGGCGCTTGCTCCTGAGGGGGTCTGTCCTGGGGTGATGTCAGGTCTGGGATGGCACCATCTGCTCGATGTGTGACACAGGGATTCTTCCCACCAGGGGGTGGCATCACGGAGCGGAACCTGCAGAGGATTCTGGAAGGCTCCACTGCTTCTGAGTTCCACTGCTCTGCCCGCTCAGCCCGGGACTCAGGAATGAAGTTCAGGTAACTGATTTTTAAATGTTTTTAGAATTATTTTTTTAGCAAAACTGTACAAGGGAAAAGCTGGATTAATGTGAACATGAGTTTGTAGAACAGGCATCAATTTCAGACAGCTTTCTGGGTGCTCATTGTGCTCTCCTGGTTGGGATCATGATGCCTGGCTCTGGATTCTGCGGTGTCTGAATCCTTTGGGCATTTCTTCTGCTGCCACTGCCCTAGGGCTCCTGAAGGCTCCTGTGTGGCACTCAGGAAGGCAGGGTCTGTTGCAGTTGCCTTGACCTTTAGCACTTGTGTGTGTAGGATTTGGGAGGCCAGTGGGATGTGCCTCTGAGGAATGAGTTGGGAATGGCTTGCACTGGGTTTCTGTTGGTGCTGTTGTTTCTTGCCTTTGGATTATTATTCTATTACTGTCTCATCTTTTGTCTGGCACCAGCAGGTTCTCTGGCCACTGCTGAGGCCAGGGGAGAGAGCGAGTTCCTTAGTGTGTCTTAACTGGTCTGTATCACCTGCACGTAGTAACCAGTCCTTTTCCTGACAGAAACCCGAACGTTGCCATGGGAGCGTCCTTCTCTGCCCCTGAATACTCCATAAAGGTGGCTGATGTGGCCAAAGTGAGGACCCTGAACGCCATCGCAAAGAACATTCTGTAGTGGGACACACCATGCTGGATCAGCGTGAGACTTGGGGGTCTTCCCTGCCACACGGACAGATGGGTACCGTTGTCATCCTCAGGCTGCAGAGGATGTGAACGAGGTGATGAAGCCTGACGTCTCTTCCCTCGGCTTCTCCTGAGTGACCAGTCCCTGGCCTGGAAACTTACCTTGGCCATTTTAAATAAAAGGACTTGTTCCCAGATGTCACGGCAACGAGCTGCTGGGCAGTATTTGGGAGAAAGGGAGCTGAACGAGTAGGGGAACTGAATTGTGTAGCACTGCATGTGATTGTCAAATAAACACTGCAGCTGCCCCCCTCTTGCTTGGTTTTGTTTAAGTTTATTTTTATTTTTTCAGGTAAAGCTGTGCTGTGTTGTGTAGCCTCTCAGGCCCCTTCTGCACCAAAGGAGAAAACAATCCCACCCAGAGTGGCAGGGAAGGAAGGTCATGGCCACAGCTGAGAAGCAAGGCCTGCTGTGGTCAGCCAGGAGGGTAGTGGGGGTTAGAAAGGCAGAGGCTGCTGGGCAGGGAGAAGCAGATGGGAGCTTCTTATTGATACACAGAGGTGGTGAACGGATTAAGTTCTAATGGGAAGGAGCTTCTAACTGCCTGACTGATGAGGTGAGCTAATTGTGAGACGCGCTGGGCCCCTGAGGACTTGAGGTGGGAGAGGCAGATGGTGAGATTCCATGGGAAGTACAAGGTACGTTTTCGTATGGAGTTTCCAGGTCCTTTTCCTAACGTGAAGCACAAACTATCTGCTTGTTCTCCAGGTGGTGCATGAGGCAATGTGCCTGCCGGGGTATTGCTACCTACTCAAATTGAACCCTTAGACTCATTTCAGTTACCCTGCAGGATACCAAGTGAAAGATCTGACCAGTGTCAAGAGTGGGCCATTAAAAGAGCAGAGACCCAGAGATAAACCATCTATATTCTTGCTGCCTCCTCTTCTCTGACAAGATCCACTGCTGAAGAAACTCCCCTGAGATTTCAGACCTTTGGAAGCGAAAAACAGGGTTCAGATTTGTCTGCCCACCCTGGCCATAGCGTACAGCTTGTGAGGACCTCCAGGAACAGGTAACACTTGGCAAGATGGCAGCACCTTTGGTTACCTGCAACAGAATTGGATCGTTGACTAGCTGTGCCTTCAGCTCAAAGGGTACATTATCCACCTGAGGTATCGCTGTGTCCCAGAACACACCTGTAAGAGACTGACAGGAAAGCCAGGATGTCCCTAGGTTGAGCAGATGTCCTTGGCTCTCCAAGCAACTACATCTTGTTTCCTCCAGATACTTTCGTCCCATTCCTCAGGATCCCGTGACTGTTTTGTAGTGAGAGCAGGAACTTGGGGAATGGAAAGCTTACTTTTCCCATGTTTGTCAGGAACATGGATGGAAGTTCTCGAGGCAGGAGCTGGGAAGGGAATGGGTGCTGGGGTCTGGTGTCAGAGCCAGCTTCAGCGCTGACAGGTGTGCAGGGAGTAGGGGGATCCATGGATCCACGCTCAGGTAGATTTGTGGTGATAGTCCATATAGTACAGAGTATCTGATTTAAGAGTTCATAGCTTATCTTAGGAAATTTCATGAGTCATAGTGACTGGTCAAGATACTGGTAGCAAAATTGGTGTGAATATTCTGCTGATACAGCTTCCCCGGCATCATAAACACAGAGTTTCATCCTCTCCTTTTGCACGATGTTGGGGGAAAAAAAAAAAAAGAGGGCTTTTGAACTCACGCATAGCAAGGCAGAGAAACAAACCCTTCTGAAACAGAGATGAGGAAGTGAGACTGGATTTGTAGATCATGTTGCAGAAGCCTCTGTGCTGGCCCAGGACCTGTGTGAGAGCAGCATGAAGCAATGTCTGAATTCGAAAACTTAGATTATAAGATGGTGAACAACAGAGGGGTAAAGGCAGGGGAGCCCAGGGAAGGGGGTGGTATTGTTGGACAGAGAGATGTTACCTCTTAGCTTGGTCCCAGTGACCATTTTCTGGGTATTATGGAAGGAGCTGAAGGACGGGGAGGTGGGTCTGTGGTGTTTTAGGAGAAGCAGGTACCGGGTGCGAGGGTAGAGAAAGTGGGGGTGTGCTTGCTTTGAATGTTGAGGACAGCTGGTCTCCTGAGCTGAGCAAAGCTCTTCAGCTTGGAATGAGGGGGTGAGGATGGGCTGGGACACAGTGGAAACCGAGACGAGTGAAGGGACACAGCGTGGCATAGGAAGGTGTCACGAGCAAGCGGTGCCCCAGGTGGGTGCAAGCAAGAGCAGAGGAGCCCTGTGCCAGTGGCCAGAAAGAAGAATCAATTGAGTGCTCGGGATGGGGACGGGCTGAGGGAGTGACTGCTCCATTCACTGGTTTCTTATCCGTTGCATCAGAGTGCTGCTCTCATCAGCAGAGCATTGGTGCTGGCTTGGAGGACCTAGCACCAGGGGTAGCTTTATTTACAAAAACAAGTGGATTTAATCACACAAGACAATAATAATTAACCAATGAGTTGGACATTGACCCTTCCTCTGCTGTAGATGGTGAGCAATTACTCATTGTATCACTCTTGACTTATGAGTTATCTCTGACTCCATGAAGAGTGAGACAGCAGAATCCCTGCAGTCACCCTGCCGTCCCCTTTCACCCGAGGGCTGCTCCCCAAGAGTGTGCATGACAGAGCAAATTCTGCTCCAGCCTGAGAGCAGCACCTGCCCCTACACCTTCAGCTTTCTAAGCAGCCAGGGATGAGGTAGTGGCATCTGTCCTCCTCGGGTCCTCAGACTGTCTCAGATGCTGGGAGTTGCCTTAGAATGAATATTCAAAGTCTCTTTTGGGTTTTTTTTGTGGTCAGTCAGCTGCTGTAACGTACAGACAACACAGAGATGTGGGAAAAGGAGAAGCAAAACGAAGAGCTGGGAGACTCTTCAGGTTCTCCAGGCCACAAGTAGTTGGTGAAAGGAACCTGGATCTCAGGGACTCCAAAAGGCCACTGCAGCATGCAGTCAGCTCAGCTGCCATGTCCTGCAAGTCCCCAGCCTGCAGCACAGGGCTTCCTTGCTGGGTGGCACGTGTTAAAAAGGTTACTGAGGGACCAGCCTTTGCTGAACTTTTCAGCAGCATCCATCAGACTCGTTCTGGCAGGAAAGGTCTGTTGCAGCAAAGTAAGTTGTCTGTAGGGGGTCCGTATGAGGCTGTCTCAGTGTGTGCTGGTGGAGCTGCGGGTTCTGAGGGATGGTCTGTGGTGTCCTGCAGTGACCGTCACAGCGGCTTCCCCGCACTTCCCCTTTCATCTCTGTTTTGGGTCTTCCTCTCCTCCCTTCCCCAGAGACCACGCAGTTTACAAAGCCCTTTTGGTCACTGCTTTGGGCTGTGGTGTTGTGCAATAGGACCAAGTTAACAATTAACTGTGTGTCATCAGGGTTTTTGTCCCAACACCACTTGAGGGTGTGTGGGGACTTTTATCCCCAGCATCCACCCGGGGCTCTCACAAGCAGGCAGAGCGAGGGGAAGGAGCTGCCGTCCCTCCTCAGCTGAGCAATGTCAGCAGCCCTGGACCAGTTCTGTGGCTCGGTGTTTTGGGTGAGTGGCTGCATCACCCCCATCACCAGCCCGTGGGCTGGGTGCCCACTGGGAGGGGAGAGCGGTGGATCCCACAGCTCACAGGGGCTTCAGCCAGCGCTTGGCTGAGGTTCTGCTGTTCATCCAGGGCTGCCATGGCACGGAGTGCACTGCCTGGGTGATGCCCACGAGACAACCACGCAAACAGCAGTGACCTGAGTGAATACTGTCCTGTTCTAGCCCCGCAGGGGAACATGGGACCCCTGCACGGACCTCTCGGGGAACCATCTGGGTCCAGCTGCTGCAGCTGGGTTGGCTCCAGCAGGGGGTGGTTGTTGGGGAGACCCTCCTGGGGTCAGGCAGGTAGATGGGTGGGGGGACATTACCTGAGACCTCGGATGAGCATTGAAACACTCAGCCAGGAAGGTGGGTGCTGAGGAGGAGGGTGCGATGGGGTGGAGCAGGGTGGGCAGGAGCTATAGGAGTGCTGGGTCTGAAGGCTGAGCCACAGCTGGCTGTCCTTTGTGTCCCCAGAATGCCTCCTACCTCACTCGCCCAGATGCCGACCTGCCCGTGTGCTTCCAGCAGACCGTGCTGGTCTGGGTCCCCCTTGGCTTCTTCTGGATTTTGGCTCCATGGCAGCTCCTGCCCATGTGCAAATCCAGAAACAAGAAATCATCCGTGACCAAACTCTACATCATCAAACAGGTAGAGGGGCTGAGGAGGGGGACAGAGGGCAGGCTGGAGCTGCCTGGGATGGAGAGGTGGTGAGTGGAAGGTCTCTGGGCTGGAGAGATGAGAAGGGAAGAGAGAAGGAGCAATGGGCTCCCATCCATTGCTATGGGTACTAAGGAGCTACCACCCATAGCAGTGTCCCCACCTGGGACAGAAACGTAAAGTGGGGCCCAGGATGAGGCGTATCTGGGGCAGAGATGACAAGGCTGGGATGCACTGTGAGGGAGGGCTGTGGTGTGTACTGGGGCCTCTCATACTGTGGGCTGTTACTCTCCAAGATTAAAACCACGGCAGTGCTGCTGTGGAAGTGCTGCATGTTCACAGGAAAGCTCTCCCAGATCATGTTTGGGTTGGAAAGGGTGTGAGACATGATGCTTTTATGCCCGACTGTTGTCTGCCAGCAGTTCCCAGTGCCCATGGTGGGCTGGGTCTCCCCTCATGACTGGTCCCCTCTCCCTGCAGGTGCTGGCTACCTTGCTGATGCTGACGGCAGTGGCGGAGCTGGCCCTGGCGTTTGTAGAAGACACAGAGCAGAACCCCCTGCCAGCTGTCCTGTACACAAACCCCAGCCTGTACATCGCCACCTGGGTAAGGGACCAGCCGGTGAACGTGCTCCGTGTCACCAAAGAGACAGAGCGTGGGGCCAAGCTCCAAACAGTTTCCCATGACACAGGGATGGGCTGGAAGAGGTGGCCACCAGGGAAGCGTAGCCTGGGAGATGGGTAGGGACTATCCCTGAACATCTGCGGGTGGTGCAGAAGGGCAGCAGGGTGCGGGCAGGTGTCTGGTGGTGCGGTGCTCTGTCCTTTGATCCCTCAAGCTGGGATGGATACTAGGCCTGTCAGCGTGGCTGAGCTCTCTGTCAGAAACCTTAGTGGCAGCAGAACGGGGTTCACAGGGCTGATGGCACAGCCTGAGCATCAGACCGTGCCTCGCTGCTCCCATGTCTCACAGTTTGCCAGGGGTTGCTGCTCAGTGGTCCTCAACTGCCCTAAGGACCTTGAGGAACCAGAAGAGATCTGATAAGTAATTGCTCTTTGAATCTGGGGAGGTGTAAGCTCTCCGGGACCTATTTCTGCCCTTATGGACCTATGGGAGGAGGTCGGGGAGAAGAAGGGAAGGGTAAAAAGGAAAACTGAGCCAGGAAGAGTGTGTGAAGAGTTGAGAAATGTCCCAGGATACCTGGGGCAGAGGAGAGAGCTGAGGACATAGGGACTGTTAGCTTGATGGAAGTTGTAGATACCTTACACGAGACATGGGATATTCTAACAGTCTCACCAAAGCTATAACTCTCAGTAGCTACATTGAAAAGCAAAAGCAATACCACTGTTTGCTATCCTTCCTATTTCGTTGTGTCATTTAGTTTCAAGTGCAGAGTTCATGGGAGTTCATAAGCCACAATTTCCTTCCTATGGAGTCTTCCTCCATAAGACTGCACGGAGCAGCTGCACCGCTGGGTCCCTGATCCAGAATCTCTAATTCCAGGTCTGGAGGCAACATGCAGGAGTCAGGGTGTGACTCCTCACAGCTGGGCGTATCTGAGAATCTGGGATAAGAGCAGCTAAAAAGAGAAATAGTGCCCTGCTGTAATGTTAGGGTGTCTTCAGACCTTGCTTTCCCTATGAGGAGCCTGGTCTTATGTCCTCCTGAAATAAACCTTTCCCCTGTGCAATTAACTCTGAAGCTTTCGTAGAGTTGGCAGCAACCTCAGGCACTGGGAGCTCAGTGTCTTCAAGGCAGAGGATCCCAGCAGCCCACGTGTGCTGGCATCCCGGGAGACATGCTCTGAAGGCACGTTGGGAGCCCAGACCTGGTCCTGCAGCCTTACCTGAACCTCTGACTGGTTTTCCTTTCCCCAGCTCCTGGTCCTGCTGATCCATGATGCGCGACGCTTCTGCTTGCGCAGAGACTCGGGGGTACTTTTCTGCTTCTGGGTGCTGTCCCTGCTCTGTGGGATATTGCCGTTCCAGTCACTGCTCCGGAGAGCCCTACAGGTTGGGTTTGGCTGGAAGCTCTGCGCTTCCCTGTGCTCTTGTTCTGTCACGAAGAAAATCCCTTCAGGTTTTATCTCTTGACAAGCTCTCAGTCGTCCTCAACTGTGCTAAGGACCTTGGGGAACCAGAAGAGACCTGAGAAGTAATTGCTCTTTGAATCTGGGGAGGTGTAAGCTCTCCAGGACCTATTTCTGCCCTTAATGGACTTATGGGAGGAGGTCGGGGAGAAGAAGGGAAGGGTAGCAAAGGAAAGCTGAGCCAGGACCCAGAGTGAGTGTTGCACTGCCTGGTTGTGCTCAGCCATGTTCACTGTCCTGGGCATGGATCTTATCTCTGAGGGCCAAGTAGCCTTGAGACAAGCCCCAAAAGTCACCCTGACCTCTCCATTCTTGCAGGAACCCATCTCCAATGTGCCACGGTTTGTCCTTTTCTTCATCTTCTACGGGCTCCAGTTCCTGCTCTTCCTTGTCTCAGGCTGCTCAGACATCTCCCCAGAAACAAAGGAAATTTCGAAAAAGGTGCGAGGTCCTTGTGGGACCTTGGGGTACTATGTCCTGGTGGAGCAGGGTGGGCTCCATGCCACATGGTCCCTGTGGGAGGGAGGGCAGGTCTGGGGACTCCAGCAAGGAGCTCGGTGAGAGCTGGAGCCTGCACGTGTGTCCAAGGGAGGGGGGGGGGTGGTGGGATGGGCTCCCTGGGGCTGGAGTCGACACGGTTTGAAACCTCTGGGGTTCCCTAATGGCTGGGGGTGCCGAGTCAAACTCTTGTCAACACTATTCCTCAGCATCAACGACCTCTTGGTACCCACTTTGTTTTGTACCCTAGAACCCAGAGGTGACAGCCTCTTTCCTGAGCTCCCTCACCTTTGAGTGGTACACCAGGTGAGCTGGCCTCGGCGGGGGTTTGGGCTGGTGCAACCTGGGGTGCTCTGGGGCTGGGACGGTGCTGCCTGGGGAGTCCCTGGGAGCACAGGGTGCTTGGAGTCGGTCACGAGAGGCACCATCCACAGGGCAGTCCATGCAGCCCGTGCAGCTCAGGGCTGAGCTGAGTGTGAAGGCTCTGCATCTGCAGCAGGGACTCTCCCTCGTGAATGGTGTCGGAGGCTTGCTGAGGGGAGGTTTCTCTACTCCACAGCATAGTGTTCAAGGGCTATCGCAAGCCCTTGGAGGTTGAGGATGTCTGGGAATTGAAAGATAAAGACAAGACAAAAACTCTTTACACTGCTTTTGAGAAGAACATGAGGACTGCGGTGAGGAAGGCCCAAGCAGAACTGGAAAAACGTAAACGCAAGAAAAAGCGCCGGGAAGGTGACCTTGGGAACAATATGAGCAAGGCCCAGAGCCAAGACGTGCTGGTGCTGGTAAGTCCCTTCCCACTCCTGACCTTGCAGGGGACTGAGAGATCCAGGTCCAGCCCTGGGGAGTACGGTCCCCTCACCTCCCTGCAGCCCCCTGTTTGGGTTTTCCTCTCTGTGATTCTGCAGGGCCATAGGTAAGGACAGGGCAACCCACAACAAGGTCTTCCCTGTCCTCAGCAGATCCCCGTGTTTTGAGAGACCAAGAAAGTCTCCATCCTTCTGCCCTATAGAAGGACAGGAACCACCCTCAAGTCTCCAGTACAAGCAGCTCCCTTATATCTGTCTTTCCCCAACCCTGTTACCTCCTAGCAGTGAGGTCAGAGTCAGCATCACCCTATGATCACCCCTGGCCTCGGATTTTTCCTGGTTTACCTTGTTTTCCACTTGAGGGATTCAGGCTGGTCTGGGCTTTGCAACAGCAGTTCCTCAGTGCGTTTGCACGAAAGAGGTGTCAGTTGGTGTTGGGGGTGATGAGAGGAGCAGAGACCAGAGAGAGGGAACATGACAAGGGTTAGAGCTGAGGCCTCATTAGGATACCTGGTCCTGTGTGGCACTGCTCCACAAGGAGCCTGCACAACCAGCTCCTTTACTTCTCTCTAGGAGGAGAAGCAGCCGAAGAAGAAGAAGAAAGGGAACAAAGAGGATGCCAGCCCTCTCAAGGATTTCCCCAGGGGGTGGCTGGTGAAAACCCTGTGCAAGACCTTCTGGCGGAACCTCCTGCTGTCGGTGGCTTTCAAGCTGGTGCATGATGGACTTGTGTTTGTCAGCCCCCAGCTGCTGAAGTGAGTCCTTTCTGTCCCTGCCCTGTCCTGGCTGCCACCCAGCCCTACCACCTCCCTATGTGGGCACTGCCTCCAACCCCACCATCTCCATGTGTGTGCCTCTCCCAGCCCCACACCCTGGGGACTTTTTGTGCCCTCCCTAAAGCTGTGAGAGTGCGTTACAGTTTAATGAAGAATTGATCTGAGCTGGCTGCCAGCTCTCACTGGTGATATCTTGCTCTCTGCTTCCTATGTCCTTTGTTACACAGTCCTGGCCCTTCATGAATCAGTCCAGCTTAGCCCAGCAGGACCTGCCCGGTTTGTTTTGCAGAGCCTCACAGTCTCTGGGGATGATCTGACACAAGTCCCCAGCTTGCAGAGCGTCAAGCCTACTGTCTGGGCAGGGTGTCTGTCACCACCCTTGTGAAGATGCTCTCACAGAATGATCTGGGGTTGGAAGGCACCTCTGGAGATTATCCAGTCCAACTCCCTGCCAAAGCAGGGCCACCCAGAGCAGGTCCCACAGGAACATGTCCAGGCAGGGTTTGAATGTCTCCAGAGAAGGAGACTCCACCACCTCCCTGGGCAGCCTCTGCCAGGGCTCTGCCACCCTCACAGCAGAGAAGTTCCTCCTCGTGTTTAGGTGGAACTTCTTATACTCAAGTTTGTGCCCATTTCCTCTTGCTCTGTCTGCTCTCCCTGCATTGGTTTGGAGCATCCCGCCTGGGTCTGTCTCAGGAGGGTGAGGGTCTCATGGGCTACTCTGCCCTTCAGGCTGCTGATTGCCTTTGTGTCGGATGAGGAGGCCTTTGCCTGGCAAGGTTATCTGTATGCCATCCTGCTCTTCCTGACGGCGCTGATCCAGTCCCTCTGCTTGCAGCAGTACTTCAGCCTGTGCTTCCAGCTTGGCACAAACGTGCGTGCCAGTCTCATCGCTGCCATCTACAAGAAGGTTGGTAGGGGCTTCCTCCAAGCTGGGCTGGTTACACTGCCATCCATTTCCTGCCCCATCCACCTGGGGCAACTGGGGTGTTGCCCTTTACTTCCCATGGAGGCACAGGGAGAGCTTGGCTTGTGGGACACCCACCCAGTGCTGGGGACACTGGGGGTGCTAGTTCTGCCTGGGACCTCGGTGCTGCAGCCATATCTCTGACAGCTACCAAGGTCGAGGGAGGTTTCTCTTCAGAGCGGTGCCACACCAAGGGTAGCTGCCTCTGAATTTCCTGCATGAGGATGTTTCCTTGACCCCAGCGTCCAGTGGTTCAAAGTGTGGAGGCAGGGCTGGCAGCACCCATGGCCAGCAGAGAGGCACCAGGAGCAGTCCCAGGAGTGGTTTCAGCCTGGCCTGCCAATGTCTGGTCCTGTTCTGTGCCAAGCTGCTGGCCCCCAGGCTGCTCCCAGAGCACTTTGTGGTGACTCCATTTTCTCTCTCCAGGCACTCACCATGTCCAGCACTACCCGCAAGGAGTCCACAGTGGGAGAAACGGTGAATCTGATGTCAGCAGATGCCCAGAGGTTCATGGACACGTCCAACTTCATTCACCTGCTGTGGTCTTCCCCCTTGCAAATTATCCTCTCCATTGTCTTCCTCTGGGGAGAGCTGGGCCCCTCTGTCCTGGCTGGCATCGCAGTCATGGTGCTGCTCATCCCCATAAATGGGTTCCTGGTTGCCAAGGCCAAAACCATCCAGGTCAGTGGTGGGTCCCTGGCCCTGGTCCCAGGTCCCAGGTCCCTGGCCTCCCACTCCTGAGACCCACTGTTGCTCCCTTCATTAATTTTCCACACTCCCCTACCCTTCCCTGTTATGCTGGGGATCTTTCCCAGCCTAGGAAACTCACCTGACTTGGGCTGGGGGGTGTCTTGAGCCTGAGCTGGGAGCTGATCAGCTGCAACAAGCAGGAGGCAGGTGGTACCTGTTCTACCACCACAGTTGAACTTGAAGAGGGCTGAGTGCAGCTTTGAGGACTGAAAGTTAGGTATTACCAACCATAAAATAAAGCTCCAGCTTCCAACTGACAATAGGGGGCTCTTTTACCCAGGTTGCCCAGAGCCCCAGGGAGACAAGGTCCAGTTTGGTGGGATGGCTTCTCTGGGCTCTGGCCCATGCTTCCTTTCCGTGATGTATTTCCAAGGGTGAGCTGCTGTGTGATTTAGGTGACCTCTGCCTCTTCTGTTTGTAGGTGAAGAACATGAAGAACAAGGATGAACGCATGAAAATGATGAGTGAAATCCTCAATGGAATCAAGGTGAGCAGTGGAGTGGAGACCCCTCTTGCTGCACTGTACCAGGAGCAGCACACCCGAGTAACAGCACCAGTGTTAGAGGGTGGCTTGGAGACCCCTGTCTAGGGTAGCCTCAATCTCTAAATTCCTTTGGATTCCTCACCTTTTGAAAGGTTGGGTGGGGAGCAGTTCTGGGTACCTGGACCAAGACTTGGGAGCCAAGAGAGGGTTCTGTGGGGGGTTTCCTGCATGGCTGTGGTGGTGAGCAAGCTGCCATGGTTGGCAGAGGTTGGCAGTGACCTGTCAGCTGAGGATGAGGGAGTGGGGATGCTGCAGGGAAGCGCTCTGAGCTGTGGGGAGTGCAGGAGAGGGGAGATGCAGTGGACAAGAACCCTTCTGAGTAAGCCAGGAGCTGTTGATGGAGGTGCTGGTCACCAGCAAGCTGAGGCTGGAGGTAGGCCCTGAGGCCAACACCCTCTCACCCTGGTCATACCACAGATCCTGAAGCTTTTTGCCTGGGAGCCCTCATTTGAGAAGCGGGTCAATGAGGTCCGGGCACGTGAGCTCAAGAACTTGTTGAACTTCAGCTACCTGCAGTCAATCTCCATCTTCGTGTTCACATGTGCCCCCTTCCTGGTGAGTGCCAGTGGGTCCTCAGAGGTGGGGTTGGGTTGTGTCCAAGAGGATGGACCAGGAATCGTAGCTGGAGTGCTTCTGTAGGGAGGAAGGGGCTGGCCGACAGATGGCTGGGATGCAGAGTATGGTCCTGGCTGCTGGCAGGAGGGCTGTGGTGGAAAGGGGTTCCATCAGAGTGGTGTGATGGGGCCCAAAGGAGAAGGGAGGTGGGAGAGGGACAGTCCCCAGCAGAAAGGTGCTGCTGAGGCCTCAGGGGAACATGAGGGGCCACACTGATGGTGGCTTTCCCCACTGTCTAACCTAGGTCTCCTTGGCCAGCTTTGCTGTCTATGTCCTGGTGGATGAGAACAACATCCTGGATGCACAGAAGGCCTTTACTGCCATCTCCCTTTTCAACGTGCTGCGCTTCCCCATGGCCATGCTGCCCTTGGTCCTCTCTTCCCTGGTGCAGGTCAGTCCTCACACAGGGCAGGGGTGCAGGGGGATCTCATGATACTCTGCCCAAACCAGCACCTGGGGCTCAGGTGTGTGACAGACCACCCAGCTCTGCCCCGTGCCCATGTGCCATCCTCTCCCTGCCATGGCAGACCAACGTGTCAACGGCGAGGCTGGAGCGTTACCTGGGTGGAGAAGACATGGACACCTCGGCTATCCACCACAACCCCATTGCAGGTAGGTGGAACTCCAGGTCAGTCCCTGGGGGTCCCGGGCTGGGCTTTCCCAGCCCTGAGGGGTGACTCTCTGCTGACAGGCAGCGCCGTGTGTTTCTCGGAGGCCACGTTTGCCTGGGAGCAGGACGGCAACGCTGCCATAAGGGAGTGAGTGCTCTGCGCCATGTTGGGGAGGGATGGGTGGGGAGAGGGGGTCTTTCTACATCCAGGGACACTGCTCCATGCTGGCCCTGAGCAGGAGCTGGTGGGTGACCTGGCACTGCTGCTTCCTCAGCCCTCCTCTCTTTGCAGCGTCACCCTGGACATCGCGCCTGGGAGCCTGGTGGCCGTGGTGGGGGCTGTGGGTTCAGGCAAATCTTCGCTGGTATCAGCCATGCTGGGGGAGATGGAGAATGTCAAGGGACACATCAACATCCAGGTGAGAGGAGCTGGCTGGTGCCTGGGAGCAGGGCAGGGCTGGTCCTGGGGTGGTGGCTCAGGGCAAGGACAGGCTGCAGGAGATGGCAGCGGTTTTGTGTCTCTCTTTCCAGGGCTCGCTGGCATACGTCCCCCAGCAGGCCTGGATCCAGAATGCCACCCTGAAAGACAACATCCTTTTTGGGTCAGAACTGGATGAAGCCAGGTATCAGCAGGTCATCAAAGCCTGTGCCCTCCTTCCAGACCTGGCACTGCTGCCTGCGGGCGACCAGACAGAGATTGGAGAGAAGGTACCAGCCCCAGGTTTCCCATGGGTTTCTCATGGCGCCTGCAGCAGAGGACAGAGCTGTTGCCCTGTGCTGGCCCAGGGCTCAGAGATGTCCTGCCTCCCCTTCCAGGGCATTAACCTGAGCGGGGGCCAGAAGCAGCGGGTCAGCCTGGCCCGGGCAGTGTACAGCAACGCTGACATCTACGTCCTGGACGACCCGTTGTCTGCTGTGGACGCTCACGTGGGCAAGTACCTCTTCGAGCATGTGCTGGGGCCAAAAGGGCTCCTGCAAAACAAGGTGAGCACCCGTGCCCTCCTCCCCACCACCCGGCTGGGCAGGAACGGCCCTGGCACGGTGTTGGCCACCCCGGGAAGTCTGAGGTTGCTTGTTTGGGATAAAGAGGGGTGCTGTGGGGCTTTCCCATGGGTGTTGCAGCAGGCAGCGGATGTTTTGTGGGTCCCCAGAGGGGTGCCCTGTGTCCCCACAGCCAGGCCATGATGAGCAGAGGGGTCCCCAGGCAGGGGATGGAGAGCCCCCAGCTGGGGGGCAAGGGGTGCTCTGGTGCTCACTGCCCTGCGACCACTTTGTTGCAGACACGGATCTTGGTGACGCACAGCATCAGTTTCCTGCCCCAGGTCGATAACATCGTGGTGCTGGTGGCAGGAGCAGTGTCTGAGCACGGTTCCTACAGCACCCTGCTTGCAAACAGGGGGGCCTTTGCCCAGTTCCTGAACACGTACGGCAGCCAGGAGGAGAATGCTTCAGAGGAAAATACCGCAGGTACTGGGAACACGGGAGGGCTGCGGCGGCCAGAGCGGCCCCGTGTGTGTCCTGGGGTTATTCTCCCTCATCCCTGTCCTTTTAGCTGTTGCTTCAGCTGGGGACCAAGAGGAGGGAGATGAAGATGAGCCTTGTGTGGAGGAGGGCCCTGAAGATGTGGTGACCATGACCCTGAAGCGAGAGGCCAGTATCCATCAGAGAGACTTCAGCCGCAGGTGAGGACTCAGCCGGGGCTCTCGGCTCTCTCCCCTGGCCCCTGCACTGCTCCCTCAGAGGTGGGGGTCTGGGGACTTCTCTGGTGGGACTCCTTCAGAGAAGGGGCTGGGAGGCTCTCTGCTTGTTCCTACCACCTACTGGCTGGATAAGGACCTTGCCTAAAGGCCACGTTACTGTGTCACAGCCTTACTCTGTGGTCTTCCCTGAAACTCCTGCCACTGGTTGGTTCTGCTTTTGGGGACAGGAGCTGTGATTTCATGGCTGCAAATGCCTAAGGGCTTCCACAGGACTCGTTCAAAGCTGCCCAGTTAGGACATTGTTTCCTAGAGGGCTCCAGCTCTGGAGTCCCAGTGCAGCATGGTGATGGACCCCAGGAGAGAAGCACCCATCCTGCACCCTGTGACCAACACTGCCTGTTCCCTCCCTGCAGCCTTAGTAAGAACAGCACCAATTCCTTGGAGAAGGCCCGGGAGGAGTCCCCCAAGAAGCTGAAGGGCCAGCAACTGATTGAGAAAGAAACTGTGGAAACTGGCAAGGTGAGGAGGGTGGATGGGGTGGGCATGGTGCTGCTGCTACGAGCCCCTGCCTGTGGCTCAGAGAAGCTGGTGCTGACGTTCTGTGGCCTCATTGCAGCCAAGAGGCACTGAAGGTGACAGATCTGCTGGGGGAGGTGGTGGAGAGGAGCAGTGTGGGCAGCAAGGTGGGAATCCTGAGGTTGTCATCAGACACGGTGTTCTGGGCAGCGGTGATGGGCTGAAATGGTCCACAGGTGAAGTTCTCCATGTACCTGCGGTACCTGCGTGCTGTCGGCTTGTGGTATTCTTTCTGGGTTGCCATGGGCTACGTCGCACAGTACGTCGCCTTCGTGGGGACCAACCTGTGGCTCAGTGCCTGGACTGACGACGCGCAGCACTACCTGAACCAGACCTATCCCGTGGAGCAGCGGGACCTGCGCATCGGTGTCTTCGGGGCACTGGGGATGTCACAAGGTGAGCGTGGGACCACGGAGGGTCCTGTGAACCTCAGCTGTGTGGTCCAGAAGGGATCTGGCTTGCAAGGCCAGTGGTGCAGCCAGGAGCAGGGGGCCCAGCATCGTGTCCACCCACCTGCTGCTGCCTTCTCCCTTGCTCCCAGCTCAACTGGGCACAGATATCAGTGTGGAGCCACCATAAATTTCCCAAGAAGTCTCTGGTGCCCCCTTAGGCTGAAGATCACTGTCCTTTACCAGCCCGGCCCCAAAGCTTTCCAAAAGGGTTAATGTTCTTCTTCTGTGCTGGGACACAGTTACTGGGTGGGGTGCAGGACTACCACAGTGGCTCGCTGTAGCTCTGCTGGCTTGGAGGTGCCTGATGTGTCCCTTGACCCAAAGGGTGTCTGGAGCCAGTGCCACACGTGGGCTGGTGATGACCACCCTGTTGTCTCCTTGCAGCCCTCTTCCTGCTCTTTGCAGCCATGCTGTCTGCTCAGGGTGCCATGCGAGCCTCCCGGGTTATGCATCAGCAACTGCTCAGCAACATCCTGCGCGTGCCCATGAGCTTTTTTGACACGACCCCAACTGGCCGCATCGTGAATAGGTTTGCCAAGGTGAGAGAGAAGAAGGTGTTTGTTCCACCAAGTCTGGAGAGCATTGGGTGGTGGCACAAGCCTGTTGCTGTTTGGTGCTGCGCAGATGAACCCGAGTCAGAAGGGCATGGTGGATGTCAGGCTGACTGTCAGGCAAACAGCACCCTGGGCTCTACTAGCAGGAGAGTGGCCAGCAGGTCACAGCAGGTTATTATCTCCTCTCCTCAGTGCCAGGGAGGCCACACCTGGATACTGTGCCCTCTTTGGGGGCCACCTGGTCAAGAGGGATGTGGAGAAACTGAAGAAGGTCCAGAGTAGATTACTGAGAGAGGCAGGAGCCAGCATGGACCTGGGCTCAGCCCTGTCCCTCTCTCTGCCTCAATTCCTCCCCTCCATCCTGGGTCCAGATGAAGATGTGGTTCCCAAAGCTGGTCTGTGTTACCGGAATATTCCAGAAGGCTTCTCTGTTAAACCAGCCGTTCCCAAGCTCAGAGCTGTAGCCCTAAATGGGGTTGTGACCCTAATGCCAATTCAGTGTCAGCCAGTATTCTTGCAAGTGTCTGGTACTGTGTTACACATGAGTGTGTAGGAACCCTGTATGTGGGGTGCCTTTGGGCTTCTCCCTCTCTCTGGGGTCACTAACTGCTTCTTCCCACTCCTTTCTGCTCTACAGGACATCTTCACCATAGATGAGACCATTCCCATGTCCTTCCGCAGCTGGCTCTCCTGTTTCATGGCCATCATTAGCACATTGCTCATGATCTCCTTGGCCACTCCGTTCTTCGCTGTTGTTATCATTCCCTTGAGCATCTTCTACTATTTTGTGCTGGTGAGTAACTGGGGCTTGAGGGAAGCTTCTGCCCTGCTTGGGGCAGTGTCATTGTGGCTGCTGGGCTTCCTGTTGGTAACCAAGATGTGTCCCTCGTTTCAGCGCTTCTATGTCTCCACGTCACGGCAGCTTCGGCGTCTGGACTCAGTAACCAGGTCTCCCATCTACTCCCACTTTGGTGAGACAGTGTCAGGCCTCTCTGTGATCCGGGCCTACGGGCACCAAGAGCGGTTTCTGCAGCAAAATGAGAGCACCATGGACATCAATCAGAAAACTGTTTACTCCTGGATAATCTCAAATAGGTGAGTTTTACTCCTTGTGCTGCACACAGCCCAGGGGCTTCTGGGTCCTGGGGGAGGTACCCAAGATGCTGCAGTCCTCCCTCTGGATCTCAGGACTTGAGGGTCTGTGTAGGAACTGGGGGACCTTGGGATAGGGACAGCATCTAAGAGATAGAGGGTTCAATGTAGGGCAACAGAGATGGTGGAGGGATTGGAGCATCTC